>PVKA01000735.1:88369-179161 GCA_004027165.1 Ctenomys sociabilis
TTTTTTTTTTTTTTTTTTTTTTTTTTTTTTTTTTTTTTTTTTTTTTTTTTTTGTCTTTTTGAGACAGGGTCTCGCTATGCAGTTCAGGCTGGCTTTAAGCTCACTTTGTAGCTCAGGCTGGTCTCGAACTCACAACAATCCTCCTGCCTCAGCCTCCCGAGTGCTGGGATTACAGGCATGCGCCACCACGCCTGGCTTGAACTCATTTTGTAGCCCAGGCTGGGTTGAATTCTCAGCAATTGTCCTGTATCAGCCTCCTGAGAGCCAGGATTACAGGTTTGCACTTCTTCTGTTGCTGTAAAATTTAAGATAAAAAATCTAAAGGAAATGATCTGGGCTGAAGATCTAAATTTGTGTTATTAGTGTACATATGGTAGTTGAAGTCATATTGGGGCGAGAGCAGTGTCCAAAGGATTCAAATATGGGGCAGAAGAGTGGAAATCATGAAAAGACAGCTGGGAACAGAAATCTATGAGGAGTGTAGTACTAGAAAAGTCAATACAGCAATTTGCTTAACAGGAGAGAAATGTAAGAAAGAAATCCAGACTTATACTTAGCCCTATCAATTAAAAGATTCTGCTTTGTAGCCAATATTTTATGAGACAAAGAGAACTGAGTAGCAATTTGAATGCTTAAAGCTAGAAACAGAAAGTGCAAGTAGTTTGGAGAAACCATGTCTGTCAAAAAAACTCTTGAAGATGTAAAGATTAACTTCCTTCTAGCCAATTCCTAACAGATCAGAGATAATGGCCCTTTACTCTTTTCTCATCACATGAAGCTCAATGCAGTGAAGTTGATGCATGATATTAATAGTAGAGCTCATGTGGCTGAGTAATCTTGTGGAACCATTGGCAACTCAATAGCTACATATTTTCTGCATACAGAAATGTTTAGAAATTACTTAACAAGTCATTGCAAATTCTATAATCTTGCTAATTGATGGGAAATGAGCATTTCCTACTAAGGGCGGCCAGCGCTGACTTCTGAAGCTACTACAACTTTCGCCAAAGCATTTCCTTCTGGCAGTACCTGTGTTTTTGTGAGACTAAGGTTGTTTCTGGAATGGAAACTGAAATAGCAATGGAAAGACAAACAATTTCAAGCTACAGGATGCCTCAGAAGTCACTGTGATGATTCTCAAATCACTGTTCAGCTGATAATTAAGGACCATACTGCCAAGATGGCCTGCCTCGGGTTAGGCAGACAATCCCAGGCTGAGGTGGATGCATGACTCCTGGCTCCTCATCTCAAACTATAAACACTCCATTAGTTGCATTATTAAAATACAATTGCTACCATATGGAGGAAACCTAGAGAACACAGAGAGCCCATTTGTTCATTCTCTTTTCTGTTTGTCCCCCCAAAGGACAAAACTCCTTTTGTTTTCCACTAGATTTGGTTGTAAAAATAAGCATGTCCTTCATGAGGATGCTGAAATCAGTATTGTTCCTTCTATTAGGCAAAGAGCCTTCTTCAGTTGAAATGTGGTCACATATCCTTGGGTGCCCTGGGCACTTCTTCCCAAGATACTGAAATCTTCTCAACAAAATGCAAAGAGTTGAGAGCCAAGAGCTGCTTCAGTTCACTGGCCAGTTGATGCTTGTTTCACTGCAAAGTATAGGAGGTATAAAGCAACTAAGCTTCTCAAGACCATCTTTAAATTTCAAACTAATATTTTGACTTGGCCACTTGTTTTCCTTGTGGTAAAAGAGACCCTGTTTGTGTAATGCTTTTGAGTAAAATCTCTTGAAAAGGTTGCCTGACAAAAAGTAAGCTTTTCAGCCTACTTTGGGCTAACTTTGCAGTGCAGCATGGGTCTGGTTGAGCAGCTTAGCCTAGACCCTCCTTGAAAGTCTAGGAATTTCTGTGCATTCTGGAGTATGGAGAGACTTCCTGGTGTCTTTCTTTCTTTCTTTCTTTCTTTCTTTCTTTCTTTCTTTCTTTCTTTCTTTCTTTCTTTCTTTCTTTCTTTCTTTTTTTGTCTTCTATAGGACATTACTGGTAGGATCAAAGATCATGCACAATCCTACCTGTCAGCTGCTTCTGCTTTGGACTTTTTAGAAGAAAATATGGCTTAACTTTTCTGTCCTGATGAAATCTTGAATGACAGATGACAGAGCCAACATTACATGATTCATGACTTCTGCAAAACTTGAATATTTACATTGCTTGAACTTCTGGATCAGTCTATTGAACACTGTTTTATTTATATGAATCTCATGAATGTTTCTGGAGTGTCACCAACTTTTCTTATAATACAGTAGTTCCATAACATTGACAGCAAATTAAATCTTATAATATGAGTAAAACTGAATGTAAATAATTTTTTAAAACATTAAATAAGGGGCTGGGGAGATGGCTCAATGGAATAAGCGCTTCTCTGGTAAGCTCGAGGGTTCGAGTGCAATCCTTGGTTCTGCCAATAAAACAACAAAAACAAAACAAAAAACAGTAAATAAGTACCTCATTGAAAGTCAAACCAAGATAATGCCACATGAAGTAAGTACCTTGTTTAAAGCTAAGTAAAGATAATTGTTTGCTGTACAGACTTGAAGTACAGACTCTTCGAAGTTTGATTCTACACAGGGGAAAAAATAAAGACATGCTGTAACGCGAAACTTGGATAGTCACTACTCTGTGTTGGTATTGCCATTTAAATTTGCTAAACAACAACCAAAATGTTTGCTGATTATTCAGTTGAATAGATAAATAGATGAGATATTGTATGAAAGGAGATTATCATCTCTAACATAAAAGGGGGAAGTTTTATATAAGAGAGAGAGAGTTGGGCCCAGAGGTTCTCACTAAGGTACCATAAAAGTGTGCTATGGTTTGGATCAAAGTGTCCCCCTTGGCTTTGGAAGGTGGCTTGAGCAGGGAAACATTGATGTCCCAGTGGGTTAGCCCACTGCGGCACTCATTGCTGAGTGTGACTGTTAGGAAGTAGGCTGGGGTGGAGGAAATAGGTCACTGTAGGTGGCAGGGCATAATCTGGAAAGGTCTGTACTCATCCTCAGCCAAGTCCCCCTCTCTTTCTCTCTCTCTGTCTATTGTCTGTCTCTCTGCCTCTCTGTCTTCCTCTGTCTCGTCTCTATCTCTCTGCCCATCTCTCTCTCTTTCTCTCTGTCTCTCTCTATCTCTCTGTCTCTCCCTGCCTTTCTGTCTCTCTATCTCTCTGTCTCTCCCTGTCTTTCTGTCTATCTCTCTGTCTCTCTCTATTTCTGCCCCTCTCTCCTTCTGTCTCTGTCTCTGTCTCCCTTTTCCTATCTTTGTCTCTCTCTGTTTCCTGACTGCTTCCTGCCTCCAGAAGGTGAGCAGCTTCACTCTGCATGATAGTTTTATCTTGCAGTCAGCCAGTCATGAAACCTGTGAAAAAATCTTTTCTCCTTTAAGATATGTAAATTAGATATTTTGTTCTGATAATGGGTAGAGACTAATGCATAAGGTATCGTTCTTCTTCAGGAGAGCTGATAGTCTCTAAGCAAAGCATGATGTAGTCAAGCCAGGAATAAGAAAATGCATGTATCTGTCATGGCATTCTCACTAAAGTAAAAAACAAGAGTAGTAGCTTAGACAACAACGACGGACACAGAAAGACTATGTCTAGTCTCAAGAAATAAAGACTAGAAAAAAAAAAAAAAGAAAGAAAGAAAGACTAGAAATGAAGACATCAGCCTTGTCAGTCCCTTCCTTTATTTTCTCCCTCTGTTTCCTCTTACAGCAGACTGGCAGATGTGAGAAAGGAGGGCAGGTGTGAGAAAATGGAGGCTGTCTGCTGCGTCTTCTGCAGTCACACTTGACAGTGAGAACGTCTTTTGGTTTGTCTGGTGCAAACTCATCAGAAGGACACTGTGAGAGGTAAGCTTCATTAGTAATTTGACTGAGCTGGGAAACTGTAACAGATTAGTAAACACTTTCTGGTGTGTCTCGGTGTCCATGAAGGTGTGAGCTTCACATCCATGGTATTTGCTCTCTGGCCTTGTCCTCCCGGCCCTGTTTCCCTGCTGTGCTTCCTCACAACTTGAACTAAGCTGCTCTGTTGTTCCAGGCTGCCTGCCACAATATTCTTCCTTGATGCTAGCCATGGGTCAAAACCTCTGAGTCCATGAGCCAAATCAAATATCTTCTCTTTTAAATTGTGGGCTTTGGATAATTTGTTCCAGCAAAGGAAAAGCTGACAGTTATAGTTATTACAGCCCCTGCAATTGAGGGAGTTACCTTCCCAAGTTTTACTGTGGTCAGAAAGTCAGTGCTTAAGTGTACAGTGAAAGTGTATAGTGAAGGGTGAAAGGTACAGGGCTAGATTCCTCAGAAAGGGTGGTTCCATTTCCAGAGAAGCATAAGAGGTAGTAAATGTACACTGCAGCCACCATCTCAACTTATAAAGAAGAGATGGGAAAACCAAAGACCAGTCGAATCTGACCAAGTTTTTCCAAAAGTCCCAGTCTATCATGCAAAAAGTGAGAGCATAATTCCAGAAGAATTATACATATCACTATATATATTTGAATTAAATCAGTATAATATCAATACGCATATCCCAATGAAATAATTTAGATAAGCAATATCTATTTATGAATTAAATGATCAATTTTATTATTTATATTGAAATAAATCAGAAAGGAAAAGGCAATGAAGATCTGGAATTAAGAAAGTTAGTTATAGTTAGTAGACAGGGTTAGAGAAAAAGCTCTTTATATAATTACGAGATTTTTTTCTCTTTAAAAACTATTCAATGTGTACACTGTTTTTGGACTGGTGACTTTTGGGGACTTGGCTGGTCATATGATGTATTAGCTTGCTAAGGCTGCTACACACAAAAAGAATCACTAATTACATGGTTTAAACAACAGAACATGTTATTTTCAGTTCTGGAGGTTAGAAGTTGACGACTGAGGGCTCTCTCAAGGACCCAGGGGAAGATTCCATTCCCTGTTTCGAACATAACTACTCGTAGTTTGCTAGCTTTAGCATTCTTCATCTTTGAGATGCACCTCTCCGATCTCTGTCATGATTGCCCCTTGCCATCCTCCGCATGTATCTGCACACCCATTTCTCATGTTCACAAGGATACCAAAGATATTGAGTGAGAAACCCTCTCCCTTAAGCATGCTACTGTCTGAACAAACACACCTGCAATGACTTATTCCATATAAGGTCCCATTCTAGTATACCGAGAATTTGCACTTCACGTATGATCTGCAAACACAATTTAACTACAATGCTTTGGGGTTTGACTTTCCGTATGGGATTGATCTCTGCAAACCCGAAGGAGGTATCTTCTTTCTGGTATTTTAAGCCTGAACCAAGTAACATCAGGAAGCAGAGAAAGAGGCCAGGACAGTTGCTGCTCCACGAATGTTCCCGAGCTGCAGAGGCAGCAGAGCTGAGTATCAAGGAACTCAGTGGGGAAGATACCTTGGCTTATCAGATCCATTTATAACCACAATACAATTATTGAAGAATTAGCTAAACTAAGTAATAATAGCATTTTCTCCCATACAGGAAACTCACTGTTGAAGAATTATACTGGCTTTTTTCCCCTTGAGAAGTATGAGAAAAAAAATATAATCTTATGAATTCTGATTATTGATTATAAGGTAAGGAATTTATAAAATAAATTTGTTATATGGAAAGGAATTTATAAAATAAAGCCCTGAGTACCATATGTCATGTTAATTCTATGATACAAATCAGACACATTTAAAGATTCAAAGCCAAGGTTGAAAAAAATCTCAGAAGCTGAGGGCATAATGACCCTGTAAACTGTAAAATGTGTGAACAGCAATAAATTCTGCTCCTTTGGTTCAAAGGGCATTCAATCACTGTGCACTGTCAGGGCCACTTACATCAGAGTTCATCTTGGAGTGATGAACAAGACCAGTCTGTAACTGTAATGGACACCAGAGAATGACAAGACACACCTGTCACTAGTTCTGAGACAAAACAGAAGGCAATTCTGTACTATGAAGCAGGCTCAAGAAGAGGCAAGCAGATATGCCACAGATATGCTCAAATTGCAGCCTCACAGTGTTTGTGATGCTGTATCTTTTGTTTTAGGGAATGCATTTGATTAGAGAATTTTGTCCACTAAGGTCTGTTAATAACTTTCCTTCAGTCGCTATGAAAAGCTCTTAATCTCTAACTTACATTGATGCATACATTTGAAAATAGTTCAATAACAATCATGTAAATAAATGTTTTTATTTTTTTAATGTATTTGGTACAGGGTCTCACTCTTCAGCTCAGACTCCTGTTTTCATTCTCTCTAATGCTGGGGTTACAGGAATGAGCCACCACACCTGGACTAATAAATGTTAACAAGAGTTTAGTTGCAGAGAAACATGAGTTAGTATATAATAACTTTTTATAACTTCTATATGGCTTTTCTTTCTCGTAATTTGAAAATATTCTAAAAACTTGATTTATATCCTTCAAGAGGAAACTTTGCTTTAGCTGAATTATTTTCAGCTTTGAATACCTTTCGACACAAAGGCCAAGCATGCGTGCATTACACAGAGTCATGACAACAGAAAAGTCCTTTAACATTTATTTCAACATGATTAATTGAGGCACTTTTTGATGTTAAGTTCTTCTTTTAACACTTGGAAATGGTGATGGGCTGTTATTGAGGGAAATACTGCGAATTTGGAATTGCTTATTATTTGCAGTGTATGTTGGAAATGGTTCTTGTATTCTTGGTATTTGTACTGTAAGGAGACTTGTAAAATCTCCTTAAGCAATGTAGGATTGTATTTATCAATTTATATCTATTTTATTCTTGAGAAAATAAAAACCAATTTGACATTCTTGGAGAATTTTTTTGGGAGGGGCTGATTCTCCATGATTTTGCCAGATTTAAGATATAAAAAAGCAACTTGATATTTTGGTTTAAAAATATCACCTTGACATTTTGATTGGATTGAAAACATTTGAATGTCATGTCTTCGTTACATTTGGACATAAGCTATTATTTTATAAAGCTAAATTTTTGTTTTGAAATGAGTAAGGAAAGTGTGATTTGCCATTTCATTATTAAGTGTATTACATGATTAATTTTTCAGTACTTTTGGGGACATATTTTGTGGCATATTATACTGAGTTGATTTTGAAATGTCTTTCATGTGCTAATTTCTAAAAGAGGGATTTGGGGTTAGGAGATTAATTTAATAAATTGCAATTGTGTTGACAAATTCTGGAACCCAATTCAATCATTTAAAAATCTAAAAGGTTTTAAATACAATGAAAGAAAATGAATATGACATGCAGCACACATTATATAATGTTCAAGTGAAATAAAACAAGCAAGATTACAAAAATAAATATTTCTTTTACATCTATATTGACAAAGCTAAACAATAATTCATTTAATGCCCCATATTTTGTCTAAATTAAGACTACAGTTGAGCATGACTAAAGTAAAATAGTTTAGGCTTTCTACAAATACTTATGTGTCTTTTTCTCTTATAAGGATATAATACGTCAATTTACAGTACTTTGTGCCTGTACCTATATTTGAAGAATAAATTTTTATGTTAGAAACTGATCAATCAATGACTGCAGAAATGTTGCATTACTATGATTATTTCCTAGAAATATATTAATCTTTGCATTGTGCTTTGGAATACTCATAATGCTCCTCATATGGGGTAGTATTCATAAGATACATAAGATTTAGAGATTAAATTTTTCTTATGCTTGTACAAAATTTATTACCCGAAACCAAATATACACTTTACTATTAGAGGAGAATAGTCAAATCAAAATCTTTCCTAATAAATAT
Source organism: Ctenomys sociabilis (assembly GCA_004027165.1). Taxonomy (NCBI): domain Eukaryota; kingdom Metazoa; phylum Chordata; class Mammalia; order Rodentia; family Ctenomyidae; genus Ctenomys; species Ctenomys sociabilis. Next base: position 96,153 of record PVKA01000735.1, read on the forward strand.
TTTTCTCACCCAACAAAAATAGAGGCTTATGTTACTTTCTAATCTCATAGGATTTATTTCTCAAGAGTTTATCAGCTTGCACTATAAATTCTTACTGATGTTGGTATTGAATTTGATTTTAGTTTTGCTGGATCAGCCCACCCTGAGGGCAGGGCTGGCGTGGCCTGTGCTGCCATGGATCGAACTGTAGTCCTCTGCACCTGCCTAAGCTTGCTTAAGCAGATGTGTTAGACCACTGAGCTATCTTGTCGGCCTTGAATTTGATTTCTTGATGTTTTTGTTCCTCGTCAGCAACTCTTCGAAAGTCTGACCATTTAATTGTTTTGGTAGATTTTGTAGGCAGACAGTTGTCCTCTATGGAAAATTACCATTCAATAACTTTGCCACGTGAGAATAATTGCAAATGTGTGTGTCCAACAGGCGGCAGAAATGTGGAATCTGTGAACGAACGCTACAGCCCTATCCTCTCACAAACAGCCAAATTCTGTTTTACAGAAATGGGGCACCACTGATAGCTACTGCGTGAAATTTTTACTACATTTTTGGCATTCAGTGAATACTGAAATAATAATGAAGAGTGCAATTTCTTTTCTTTCTGAGTGTAGGTGCTCAACAGGAATTTTCAAACATAGATTCATAATATAGTGAACAAAATACTTTAGGAAAGAAATCCAAGTTATTTTACGTGTTTTACAATATGGTGTAACAGGCCACAGGTTGGCCTATCAGTCTGTTTTTCAATTTATATGTATGATAATTAACTGTAGAAGGTATTATAAATAAATGACTCTGATGTTGGAAAAAATAAAAGGAGGTTGTAGGGAAGGGGACAAAGAGAAATCTGCTATGTACCAATTTCCTTCTGTGAATGTAATCTTTATACATACTAAACATATAGCTGCTAAAAGTAAAAAGCAGTGATTATTTTGAATGTCAGTAACTATTATTTTTTATATTTTTTGAAAAACTTAAAAACTAGAATTTTTGCCCCTCACAAAAATCAGGCCAGGGAGATAGCTCAGTTGAATAAGTTCTTGCCTGGCAAGTACAAGGGCCTGAGTTCAATCCCCGGTTCCACACACACAAACAAACAAAAAAAATTTTTTTTTAAATAAATAAATGACTCCTCCTTTCTGCTTGATCCTTGCACCTTAACTGTCAGCTCTTCTGCCACCAAACAGTTTTAAGGATTGCTGTGGGCTACAAGAGGGGTTTTCCATCATGGTCACAGTAAATGTAAAACCAACCCTAACATGGGGCAATTTGTCATTGGAGAAAGTGAAAATAGTATAAAAAGAAATTATGAGATTCTCCCCACCTATTCCTCATACCACGGAGTTATATGAAAATCTTGCAAAACCTACGTGAGTATATCCAGAGAGAGTTCGATGGGGCAGCAAGACCACCATCAATTACTTAAAGAAAGCCTGTCTGGAGACAGTCCTGCCAAGCACCTGAATCCATTTTCATGGTAGAAGTGCACACGTGCTGAGGGAGTTCAAGTCCTTCATGAGTAACACTCACTCATGATATATAGGCAGAATGCAAACGCTTAGATTTTTTTTCCTTCTGCGATGTGGTTATCCTGCAGTATATACCTCAGGCAACCTCTTGAATGTAGTAACATTGTGTCTGCTGTTTAGAAGCGCTCAGAAGCTACTCTCCAGTATAGTACTGAAGACAAGAAGATTTCGTGCTGTCCAAGAACCTAGCCAGTGGTCAGTTTGCAACTTTGGAAGTTAAACAGGTTAAGAATATTAGTTAATTAGTACTAAATTTTGTAGTGTTTCTCCTGACCAACTTAGTTGATACTTTTTCATCATCATTGGATCAAGTCATTCTCAGGTGCACTTGTACTGCCAGTATTACATCTCATTCTTTAAAAAAAGGTGAAGGGGAAAATGGTACTGGAGAATAGAGTAGCACAACTTAAACTTCATTACTAAAATCATGGTAAAGTGATTGATTTCCTAGTGGGTGTAAGAGCTAGGGTTTGTAAATAGAAAAAAAGAATGAAGTTTATTACTAAAGGTCGACTGGAGATGACTCATCGTATAGTGATTATGTAAACATTTTCAGAAAACTCAATTCAAAGGCCCTTAGATTTAGAATACCTTTTCATAATATATTGTGCATTTATTCCTTTCTTTACTCTGTAATAAATATTATAAAATAAATTAGAAATATAAATTACTGTCAAGTGGGCTACACTATATATTTTAAGACTGTCATTGTACTATAGATATACGTGTTTCTCTTGAAAATAGATGATTAGAAAAGAGGAAAGATCTTTTATTCTGATTCTTGATGTTACATGTATTTAGCAGTATGTATATAAATATATATATATATTTTATATCTTTGTATGCTATATTAACCTATATATGTTAAATCTTTATATGCCAAATTTAAAATTAATTAAACTAAAAATCATCAAATATTACTTATAGTAGTGGAACAGAGATGAAACATAAGCATTCAACCTCAATTTATGTTATAGAAGGACATATACAACTCCAAAATTTCATATCATGTGCTTTTGATTTGGAAGCTACAGCTTCCTAAAATTCTTCTTCAGTGTCCCAGCAGCCCATTATTGCACGTTCTTTGTTCTAAGAAACTTTCCCTAGCTGATTTTGATTTTGATTTTCTTCTGTTTTTGTTTTCTCCTACCTCAGTGATGTCAGTGAAACAAAGGATTTGATAAAAATCTGGGAAACACAGAAAGCAACCTGTGAAATTTATGGAATCTTCTCCATCTTTACTGCAGGGGGTTTCAGTGTGTAAATTCTAAAGGCAACAGAGCAGTGACAGGTCCCTAAATGCTAACATTTGTGTGGTGCTTCCTATTTTAAGCACAGCTGTTTCCCTTTGAAATCTATAAATGCCTGGGATATGGAACCATAACCTACATGCTAGGAAATATAAAGTGAAACTAAAGAGGAAAACATGCAGGAAGTGTGTGCGATTTAGACAATTATAGTTAATGTTTTGATCACCTTGAATGTCTTACAAAATTATGGTCAGAAGCTTCCTGTCTGGCACAGTTTCTCAAAACACTTCTATGCAAACACCTTTTGCATTTGAAATTTGCTTGTGAGCTCCCGGCGTCTCCTATGGCCAGCTTGGAACGCTGGTGTGGTGTGCATGCGCGGTCTCCAGTTACGGGGCTGTCAGCGCTGCTCTGTCATCTTTCTGCGTTGCTGGAATTCAACAACACCTATTTTCTTCTTCCCTTGTTCTTAATTATCAACTGCCTAAACAGACATCTGAGTAAATCTTGAGATATGTGAGGAAAGAAAAACTAAGAGGATAAAGAAAAGTCTGATTATATGCAATGTAAAAGGGAAGAGTAAAGTAGCACACTAAATATGTGGTGTCTAGGGTGGAAGAAAGGAAGGAAACACAGTAGTGGACTGTTCCACCGAACATCAGACACAAATAACCAGAACTTTCAGGATCATGAATCTGTGAATCTACTCCTAAGAGGAAATGATAGGAGCCTGTCAACTGTGACTATGAGGGAGGCAAAAAAAGACCAAAGGTTACCAGTTCTGTCTTCAGTATATCATATGATACCCTAGACGTCAGTTAAAAAGCCAGTAGTAAATAAGGCAGACTATACAAAGTGTTCAAATTATTAGTGTCTTAGAAGAGTCTAGCTGTTCTTTGCAATAGTAGGTCATTCTTTCTCTTCACTTTAAGTACTTACCTAAAGGATGTAAACCAAATTTAAGAAAAAGAGATTGATCATTTGCACTATCTATTCATTCCATACCTTCCTGTTTGTTTTTTAGGTTTGTATTTGGGAGGGCTTTTTTTTTTTGCAGGACCGGGGATTGAACTCAGGCCCTTGTGCTTGCCAGAGAAGTGCTTATTCCACTGAGCCATCTCCCTAGCCCCTTAGGTTTGTATTTGAAATGTTTATAAATCACTTTCATGTTTACATTTATGGCTGCTGATACTCAGACGATGTGGGACTGGGCATGGGTCAAATCTCGCACATGTAGCTCTCACAGCGATTCATGAAGAAATGTTTCATCTTTGGGGTGACTCACAGACTTAGGGCTGCACACAACTTCACCAGAGAAGAGCTCCAGATCTATGTCGTGCCGAGGTTAACATGCTGATTGAAAGAAATGCTGGGAAAATAAGTAGAAATACTGGGAAATTTGGATATGAAAATTTTGGGGTAAGAGAGAGAAGATGAAGGAACATTAGGCTTAATCTTACAAAGAGTGTAAGATTGTTGTGCTTGCCGTGAGAGGGTATGAAAGAGTAAATGGTCTGTAAGAGTACACTTCACTTTTATTACACTTTTGTCCTGACTTCATGATCAAGTGCCTTTGTGCAAATGCAGAGGTATTCACAACTAGAGAGTTTTGTCGTGATTGTAAAGCAGTGCAGCCACTTTGGAAAACATTATGGAAATTTCTCAAAAGATAAGACAATGTTATTATCAGGATCAGCAATTTCACTCCTATGTATATATTTACATAATAATTAAAATATGTGTCAGGGCTGGAGAGAGAGCTCAGCAACCCAAGTGCTGGCTTGGGAAGGGCCCTGGTACTCCAGGCCATGCAGGCCCTGGGACCCCCACACCTTGCCAGCCACTGAAACCAAGCATGGTAGCACACACCTGTAATCCCAGGTCTTGGCAGGCTGAGACAGGAGGATCACTATGAGCGTGAGCTGTGTAGTGAGACCCTATACCAAATAAATAAGGAAATAAATGTTTTAAAAAATATGTATCCAAAAATCTTATACATGAAAGTTCGTCGTACAATTACAGTAGCCTAAAAAGGGAAACAACTAAAATCTTCCTCAATGAAGAACATAGAATTAAACTATGTTGTATTCATAAAATGGTTTTCAAAAATGAAAATAAATTGAATAATGGTAAATGCTGGCCCACTGATGAACACTGAAAGCACACAAAGTGAAAGAAGCGAGTTATAAAGAACCACATACACCATGAGTCCATTTATATCAAATATCCACACCAACTAATTTTTTTGTGACAGAAAGAAAGTGTTTTAGTGGTAGGAAGTACTGGAAAGAGGGAGATTAGATGTGGCTCTTGATGTATACTATGCATCTTTTGTGGATAATTATAATATTTTACAGACAAATAGTAATTATAACTGTACAACTCTGTGACTATAGTAAATACACGGCATTGTAAACTTGAAAACACAATGAACACACACTCCAATGGGCTAAAGATGCATGCAACAGAAGATTATACCTATTTCTTTCATTTTTAAAAGCAGGGACTGCAGGGAACAAGTAGAAATATAATTTTACTGTCAAGGATCCATATTTCTTTATTATAAGTGTCATGGCAAAGAGATGGTGAAGTTTCTATGTAAAGAACACTGTATACATGTGGGTAAGTGGAAAGGAAATTGCCTGTGAGGAAAGACACATGAATTCCTTAAAACCCCTAGTGTCAAATACAAGAAATCCTCTACTCTAATCGGATAAATATTCACAGTTTCAATGATACAGATGCGACAACTGTTACCACTACGATGCCTGTGATAAGGGAAATGCATCTAAACTGAAAAAAAATTGGGGGGATTAGAAGATACTTAAAGATCATTGCCGAAATCAACAATGCAAAAAGTCATTATTAAAGAACATACTTGAGCTACAGAATAACTTCTTAAATCAAGAATTCTTGAACTTCAAAGAAAGGAAGTTCTACTGAGATTTTCTTTTTTAACTAGGGTCCTTGTTAGGACATGCTGGTGTACAGTCAGCATTCTACTGAAGTAAGAAGGGGTCTACAGGATCTCAGTTGACAACTGAGCAATTTCAGAAATGAGCACTCCCAGAAAATGTACATACTGGTTGGGTAAAAATAAAAATAAATTAAAGCCATACAGAGAACTCTGAATGTTATCCAAAACACACCAAAGTAGGTCTTAGAAAAATGAGTGGGCACAAAATTAAAGTAAACAAGAATTCTCAAAGTTGTTAGGATAGATATACAGCTACTTTCTCTTAACTCAAAGAGAAGAAAGATTTGTGCTAATTGTGTTTGGACAGGACATCATGTCTGCTTCTTGTACTATGAATAACCACCACACAGACAATAGTATACAGTGTATTAATTATTGAAATTGCCCTACTAATCAGTTTTGAAACTGCCTCATTGATATTTGTTTCTCAATAAAATTAATAAAAAAAATAAAAGTGATGTAACTGATGTATATAACACAAGTTAGTTACAGTTGAATCAAAAGCAAACAAAACAGGCTGGCCAGATAGCTCAGTGGGCAGAAGCTGGGACCAGGTTTTAATACCTGGCATCTGGTGCAGGCCCTGCCCCTGGGGCCTGCTGAGATGGCAAAAAGAAGAGGATTACTGTGAGTCCAATCTGTGTAGTGAGACCCTGTAGACCCTGTATTAAATACATTTTTTAAAAAATCTAAAACTTTTAAAACAAAATTTCAAAATTAATTTAGAACTATTGTCACAAGAGGAAATCTGGTTATTTTTGAAACCAGATATGTAACTGGCAGGGTGAAAAATTTGCTCTTGGTCAAAAAGACAACTTTTACAACATTTTAGACAATGTGTGCAGATATTATAAGCTGTAGGTATATAAAGGCCATTTAGAAAATGCGCTCTCATTTTTCTGCTCATTTTCCTTTTGCTTGTCATGTATTTAGTGTAGGGTCTACAGCCTCATTTGCCAGATCAGTGTGCCCCAGGGGCAGGGTCGGCACAGAATATCAGGGCTCCAACCCCCGTCCCAATGTCCACCAAGCAGGCACTTTAATCCGCTGGGCTATCTGGCTGGCCCTTTTATTGGTTTTCTATGGTCCAGTCCCAACCACAGAACTATTTAATTATATAGATTTCCCATATGTTGCTTCCTATTAAGGAAAATTTCCAAATTAGGTTTTTTCTAATACTCTAGAAACTTCCTCCGTGGCTTATTTCAGTTGTCTCAATTTCTGTATTGATTTTTCTTGTCTACTTGAACATCAGATATGTTTGGATTTTCACATATGGAACTATACAAAATATTAATAACAATATTAGGCTTTTAAAATTAACATAATGGTTCCACAAATTCATGTGCATGTCTCCCTAATTTTATTTTTCATTTTTTATTGCTCTCTGTTTGTCTCTCTCTCTGTCTTTGTCTGTCTGTCTGTCTCTCTGTTTGTTTTTAGTAGTACCAGAGACCTTTTACTTTACCAGGCAATCTCTTATTTTTTAAACAATACAAAACAGTAAAAATAAAAAAAATTATAAACGATACAAAATTTCACTAAACAAAGTAATAGGAATTTAACAGTGGTTGCTATAGTGCATAATGTTATCTTCAAATTAGTTGTTTAGGTTACCAGATACAAATGTGCAAAATTGGTTAAACAACAATAAAAAATTATAATAAATTAAAAAGTAAAAAGAATTAAAAGAAAAAAATTAGGCATTAACTGCTCCTTTCTTAATACCAGCAGAGACAGGCAGGAAACCTGTCCTTCCTCAGGTTTCATCGTAAATTTCATTTCACATGGAATAAATTCTTTCCCTTTCACAGCCTCTATCACACCTCTAAGGTTTTTTTCACTCTTTTAGGTTCTCACACTAGTGAGACAGTACAATGTTCGCACATGAGTAGGATTTATTTCACTTAACGATATAGTCTCTAGCTGCAATCATTTATCTAAAAAATCCTTGAATTCATCTTTTTTATAGCTGAGTAATACTCCATTGTGTAAAAGTGCCATGTATTTTTTATCCATTCCTCAACTGATGGGCATTTGGGTTATTTCCACGGTTTAGTTATGACAAACTATGCTACTACAAATATGAATACACATATAGTGCTGTGGTGTGATGATTTCTGTTTTTTTTTTTTTTCCTTTCTTTCTTTTTTTTTTTTTTTTTTTTTTTTTTGGCAGAATCGAGGATTGAACTTAGGCCCTTGTGCTTGCCAGTGCTTATTCCATGAGCCATCTCCCCGGCCCCTGATTTCAGTTCTTTGGGAAAAATATCTAGAAGGGAAATAGTTGGCTTGAGTCAAACCTCCAAAGTTAGCTTTTTGAGGAATCTCTGTAGTGATCCTGCACTCCCATCAACAGTGGAGAAGGGCTCCTTTTCCCCCACAGCCGCTCTGGCATTTGTTTTTGGTTAACTTCTTGATGATAGCCATTTTTTCTGGTGTAATAGGGCATCTCAGGTTTGTTTCAATTTGCATCTCTTGAATGACCAATGATGTTAAATATTTTTCATATTTATTTGCCATTTGTATCTCTTCATTTGTGAAGTGTACGTTCATCTTAGATACTCTTTTTTTGTGTGTATTTTAGGAAAGGTTCTACAGGGTGTTCAGAGTCTCACTACTAGATCAGACTCATACGGATCCATCTGTTTACAATTTCCCCAGAGCTGGGGCTATAGGTGTCCCCCGCCATGCCCAGACTTGGTCGATGACTCAGCGTGTCCTGGGGGCAGAACTAGTACAGCATGTGGGACCAGGGATTGAACCCTGGGTCCTAGGCTTGCCAAATCAGGCGCTTAGACTGCTGAGCTATCTTGTGGATCCTGATAATTATAATAGTCTAAAGACAGTATTTATTTATTTGTTTGTTTGTTTGTTTATTTTTTCATTTTCTGTATTTTAGGGAAGGGTCTACAGGGTGTTCAGGGTCTCACTCCTAGATCAGACTTGTAGTGATCCACCTATTTACAGCCTCCCAAGAGCTACGATTGCAGGAGTGCAGCACCGCACCCAGTCTCAGTGGCCTTCTTAGTGTGCTGGCGGCAGGGTCCGCATGGCAGTTGGGGGATCAAACCCACACCCCATGAGCCTGCTTGCAGGCAATTTAATCTGCTGAGATATTTGGCTGGCCCTTCACATGTCCATTTTTGGATTGGGTCATTGAATTTTGCAGGCCTGTTTTTCCAATCCTTTGTATGTTCTAGGTAGGAGTCTTTTGTCCGAGACACAGTCAACTATAATGTTTCCTAATTCATGGGTTTTCTCTTTACTTTGTTGGTGATTTCTTTTGACATGCAGAAGCTTTTCAAAATGATGAGATCCAAATTGTTCATTCTCTGAAGGATTTCCTGTGCACTTTAATTTTTTTTATAAACTCTACTTTCTTCTCCAGAGTTAGCGTTTCAGTTTTAAATTTTAAATCTTTGATCCACCATTTTGACTTAATTTTGTGTATGTTGAAAGGCATTGGTCTAGTTTTAGCCTTTAGCAGGTGGAAAGCCAGTTTTTCTAGCACTACTTATTAAAGACGTTATGTATGTTATTTTTTTTATGTATTTAGTACCGGGCATACAGGGTCTCACTGCATAGATCCGATTCCTACTGGTTCCTCCTGTTTTCAGCCTCCTGAGCACTTGGATTACAATCTGAGGCTATATCTCTGTTGGTGAACATGTTTAGCCCCTTTGGCAAAGATAAGGTGGCTGAGTGTGTAGCTGTGGCTCTAGCTTCTACTCTGTCAGGTACTGTGATGCCTCCGGCCTTGCCTTTTTCATCCAGGACTTCTTTTGCTATTCAAGGTCCCTTTCGGTGCTAGGAATGTTCTATTGGACATATATGAGTCATTTTATGCATTCATTCTTCAAATAATAACATCTGGCCGATCTTTGGGTTGCAGTTTTTGGAATGTATCCTCTATATTTTTGTTTAGTTTTTAAAATGGATTTATACTTTCCTTTTATTCAAACACACAGATAATATGGGCTGTAGGGAAGGCTACAATATATAGAGCATTATAAGAATGGCAAATGAATTTGTAAAATGATTTTTAGCATTTTAATTTCTTACTTCAAATACATTGGAGTTACAGTTATTCTATGGAGTCACTAATGGTTCTGTTATCCTTTGTTATCCAAATTTTTGTTATTTTGTGTGTAACATAGTAAAACATGGCCCTTAAGGTATGATGGAGATTAGCAATTTATTGAATGTTTAATGAATATCTCATTATCATTTCTTTCTTTTTTGTGCAGTACTGGGATTGAAGTCAAGGCCTTGCACTTGCCAGGCAAGTGCTTATTCTACAGAGCTATCTCCCAGCCCATTCTATATCTTTTCTAGTGATGTCTAAGCATTCACAATGTTTCTACTTTTCAAAGAGTTTATTTTGTTGTTGTTTTATACCTGGAGTTGAACTCAGGAACCTGCTCTTGCCAGGCAGGCACTGATGGTGCTCAGCTATCTCCCTGGCTGAAAGTTATTTTCTTTACATTATAGATTTATTTTGTAAAATCTTGTAAGATTTTGTCATCTCTGTCCACTCCCATATTATCATTTCATAAGCAGATATCTTTCAGTTCTTTGTAACTTTGATGAAGTAAAAGTTTTGAAACAAAAATTTATCTTTTACTTTAATGAATATTGCTTTTGAAAATTACCTGAGGTTTTTGCTAGCCCCAGGTTCACAGAGATATTTTCCTATATTTTATTGTAGAAATTTTTAAAGTTTGGTACCTAGTCCTGCAGGCCAGGCCGGTTCCACCCCAAGGCACACTGAGCCAGTGACCGAGTCTGGGCATGGTGATACATGCCTGTAATCCAAGTGCTGGGGAGACACTGTTTTCAGGAGGACCACTATGAGTCCGAGATGCATAGTAAGAACCTGTACTAAATACATAAATAAATAAATAAAAAGAAATTTTATAAATTTATTGTTTACATTTGCATCTATGATGATCACAAATTAGCTTTTGGTCATGGCCTATGTTAGCTGACTCCTTACGTAGATGTGTCCCATTCTTCCAGCACATTTTCCTGCAAAGATTGATTTCTCCTCTGTGTTGCCTGGGCCATTTTCTGGACTGCTATGGGTAGATGTAAGTGTGGGTCTCTTTGTGGTCATCCTGCATGCCTCTCCTTATGTAAACATTGTCTCAATGGTAGCTTTATGATAATCTTGAAACACAATTGTGTTGCCCTGCTAATTTTGCTCTGCTTTTCCAATAATTAATGCTTTTATACTAGCTCCTTTTCATGGCTTGTAACTTTTAGCAGCAGCCTGTTATTTGCCACAAAATTGTTATAGAATTTTACTGAGACTGAGTTGACTTATAGGCCAATTTTAAGGAAAATTAAGACCCAAACAATGTTAATCTCTTCAAGCTATGAATATGGTATATATCATAAATTGCTTCTTGATTCTTCATTTGTCTCTGAAATGATTTTTAAATTTAAATGAAGAATTTAAAGATGCCATCTGTCGAACTCATACCTAAATGTAAACAGGGGAAGGTTAAGGAATTGTTCTGATTATACTTCAAGAACATTTGGTGTAAAATGTTGTGTTTTTCCACCTAATGAAGCTAGATTTCTAGTTGTTCTCTCTCTTCCTCTCTCTCTCTGTCTCTGTCTCTGTCTCTCCTTCTCATTATACTAGCAGCTGTGTTGAATTATCTTTTGTCAACTTGGCAACTTCCCTACACTTTTCTAAGACTGGGAATTCCATTTTCTAGACTCTTGTTCACCACATGATTCTTCATGGAATTTCCAAATGAGGAAAATCCATGCATAATTTTGAAGATGAAAGAAATGTAAAAGTCATTCTTGGCCATTTTGGCATACAGTTATGGAGTCTTTACAGATATCTCCACTGTGGTTTGCTTAACAACCTTAAAATCCAGACAGAGACCATTAGAGACCTCTCACGAGCTTGTTGCACTTCATGATCGTGACAGATGCGCAAGTTTCTTGGCCATCTTCTGAGCTCCTGCTTTTTCTCTCATTTGCAGAACTTTAAACTGATGCCACTTGTAATAGTTTTTTTATTCTCAATGCAGACTGTGAAATCAATATTTGCATTGTGTTCATACGAATGAATGTAGCATTAATTCCCCAATGAAACAATTTCTTCTATACCATTTCTTTGTCTCTCTGGCTATACTCAGCTGATAAGAGCAACCAATGATAGTGAGATTTCAGGTTATTATTTAGCAATTGGTAAGTGAAGCTATTCAACTGTAATATTTTTTTTCATGTCTTAAGTGGAAAGTGTCTATAAAGAGGAACTACTCTTCAACATCTCTTTGACTACCCACCATATTTGTAAAGGAAAGGAAAAATAAATATATGACACCTCCTTTTCATCATTTATTGTTTACCAGTTACTCGTACTTGTTAGCTTCCTAAATCATGAGTTAGTTTTCTAGACTCCTAGAAAGTACTTTTTATTTTTCAGTTCTAAAGTTTTCATTGTACCACTTTTTGTTTTTATCTGTATTTAGATTCCACATCTCCTTGAACAGAAAATTTGGGACATCACTGAGTTACAGGATGTTACACTTCAGGCTCTTTTATGCCCTGAGTCCTCAATGACCTTGAAAACCTAGGGCGAAAATGTTGGCTATCCCGGTAGCCTTTCTTTTTCTCTAAATTTTTGGTTCACAAACTTGTTAACCCTCCAGAAGAGAAGTTTAATAATAGTATTCCCTTACAACATAGGCAGTTGAGCTTAACATCACTATCTTTCTGAATAACAAATGCCTTATATATATCAAGGAACAGGTATTTTCCAGCAACCATTGATGTACTAAACTTTAAATCCCTATTGAATGTGAAAAAATAAAAAAGTAAAAAAGTAAACAGTTACACATTTTTACACAGAAATTAGAAATCTAATCATATACAACAATGTAGCAGGACAGTCCTATGACATTTTTTTTATCTCATGCTTTCTTTTATTACCTTTTTTTTTTTAAAAAAAAACAAAACATTAACTTGAGAGAGGATAGTGATAATTAATATGATATTAGAAACAGTACGTATTTAGAAGCCCAGAATGACAAACATTCCAAACATGGCCTTATTAATATGCTGAGCTGTAAAAGCCTCAAGTCAACGACTTCTGACATTGCCAGTCCGATGGCTAACCCACTACCATTATAGTCTACTGGATTATATTGGATTATTTTGCTGAATTCATGCACCTACAATATTTGAATGGCAGTGCAATACCCATCCCTGACAAAACAAGAAAAAGGGGATATAAATGAAGGACCATTTTGTAGTGAAAAAAAATCTGTATATACAAATTAATTAGGATCGATATACAGCTACTTTCTCCTAGCTCAATGAGATTTAGGATCGATATACAGCTACTTTCTCCTAGCTCAATGAGAAGAAAGACTTGTAATAATAGTGTTTAGACAAGATTTCATGTCTACATCGTGTTCTGTGAATAATTATTATGAAGACAACAATATGCAATGTATTAATTATTGTAACTGTCATACTAATCTGTTTTGAAACTGTTTCATTGATATTTTCTCATTAAATGAATAAGAAATTAAAAGCAAACAAATAAAAACTAGATTCTACATCTCTTTAGACAGTATTAGTTTACTTTTCCTTATATCCTTGAATGTATTTACAATGCATTCTGTTCTAAGAGAGCATTCATAGTTTAGATTCATTCTTTAAGTCTGACAAAATGAATCTTATATAGTTTAGATACTAATCTGTAATATATTGTATATTGCTGTGCACTTCTTAGCAGTGTCCTCTACATCATAACTTCTTTTTCTCTTGCCCTTGAACTTTGCCTGTGATGTGGCACTGTACTACTTTCTGGACACCATCACACTGTGCAGTTGCACACAGCAGCACACAACTGTGACAATGTCCAGCAGACACGTGAGCAATGTAAGGTCCATTTATATCTTCAGGAATTCATGACTCAAATGTTCATAATTCAGCTGCTTACTATAGCTTTGAATGCTTTTTCTACCATCTGGGGCATATTGTGGACTAGGCTATTGATTGCATACTTTAGCAGCATTGCCAGTTTATGAGTTTAAACATATAAGGTGGCATCTGCTCATTGTAGTTACTGTCATATTGATACATAAACTGCATATCTGGACAGTGGGTGCTTCCTTAAGGTGCGGTCTCCTGGGTTCTGTGGATGCGATCCTTGAGAGACAGGATACATTCCTTGGCCTGTAGTAAGGCAAACTGCTATAGACTGATTTGCCTTTTCTTGCCTATTACCAGAGAACTGTCATTTTTTTATGATATCCTGTCTCTTATGGTTAGTGACAGTGTCGGAAAATGAACTTTTGTCTACAGGGTGCTTCCTTGCTACTTTAACATTTCCATGAACTTTCCATGAATCGATCTAAAATACAAACTTTTATGTGCAAAACTTTGTAAAAATATTTTCATGAACGTTCCACTTATTATAGATTACAAGGTCATAATTAACCTTATAGGTCTTCCATCTTTATTCTCTTTCAATTAGAAAAACATCAGTTGTTAATATCATGATTATATAATTGCATATTTTCTTTATTCACAAGGAGAGATGAAAAACGGAGTCAATAAAATATCACCTTTACCATGAAAAATATAATTACCAAAATTATAGTTTAAGCCTATTTTTGTACATCAATTTGTCATTAGGCTATTCCATCATAGACATATAGTGATATGACTAACTTTTAAAGTCATTTAATTATGATTCTTGCTGAAAAGTAACAAGAATAAATCAATTAGGAAACAATTTCCTAAACATTTGTAGAAAGCATTGTTTTGACATTGACATAAGTAAAATCTATTATTTTGCAAGAAGATTTTTATCATATTACTCTAGGGCATATGGCAGTTGGCATTTTCTTGAAATGCATTAGTAGAAATATTTAAAAATTCAATAATTAGAAGGAGATTTATATGATCAGTCACATTCTAATCACCTACATTCTACCATTATATTTTGGTGAATTTGTTTTTTATCTGTTATTCTACCCACTCTTTTATTCATTAATCCGTTCATTTTTCTCAGGTCAAAGTTTATCCTGAATATATCATTTATGATTTTTAATATGTGTTGGTAGCACTTTAAGAGGGAAAAACTTAAACATTCAAATATCAAATATGTAAATCAATTATGGTGATATATACAAACTTAGCCACCAACAACCATGGTATAAGTATAAACTTAATTACATGAATTATGGGGTTTTTTGGGGGAGCCCTGTGAATCAAACTCATAACCTGTGTGTGCCAGATAGGCGCCATGCCATTGAGCTATATTCTTGACCCATGAATGAGGTTTTAAATGTTTGTTTTGATATGGAAAAGATTATACAAGACTATATACCATATGATACTATGTTTATATAAGTGTGTAGAAAGTTGTTGGGACACAAATAAAATCAGTTGTGCTTTACATTATGAAAAAAAAGGAAGAACTTACATATAGTGTAGTGCAATTAAAAAATCTGAAGTATATGATTTTCTTAGTTTTAACAAATGAAAACATATATGCAATATCAAGTTCACTAGAATGTGGACTGTGTATCCATGCGAAAAACCAATAGTATTTAAAGAAATAATGATCTCTTCCTTTTGAATTGTTTAGTGCTTTAGGAAATTCTCTAACTCAAGCTCACAAAATAAAATCCAGAAGGCAGAACCTACAGCTAGGGTTTTTTTGGTGAATGTTCATAGGGACGTTTTTGGTGATTTAATTTAAAATAGACTTTTACCCATATAGTAGTCTTCCAAGAAAAGCTGTGCATGCTTAATATGGAGAATCAATAATTGCTATTAATGCATAACAACTTGATTCTTGATTGTATAATAAATATGTCTCACTCATTTTATTAACTGAAGGGCTGAATATGACTTTGTAAGTTAAGGAGCCTGAATTTAGGGTTCATTTGACACCAAACTCCTATAAGATGCTCTGTGTGTGTTAGGTTACTATTGTGAGAGGCTGGGACAGTGGCAAGGACAGAAAATGACTGAAATAATTTTACATTATCACCAATGAAAGAGAGAGAACTATCAAAGATTTAAAAATCTGTTAATTGATGTTTGTTTTTATTAATATCCATTTGGTCTATTACACATTTTTTTAAAAAACTGAGATAAAACTATGAAAACCATTTGAGTTAATTACTGCTATTTATTATTATTACTATTATTATTATTATTTTCTTTTTTTTGTCAGAACTGGGGACTGAACTCAGGCCTTGTGCATGTAGGGAAACACTTATTCTACTCCCCAACCCCAAATTAGATCTCTTCAAAACAAAGGAATACCACATATCCTCTTATAGGACTAGGTCATTACAATTTTTACCATTATGAGCATGAATAAAATAATTATTTAGTAAAAGTATATTAATTTCTCTGTCATCTTTATTTAATGATTGTAAGATATTATATTATCTACAAACAAGTAGCAATTGAACTTTATTACTACATTATCCCTTAGGAAATCTTTATAGTATGCCAAAGAGAATTTGATTAGAAAAGAGTTTCATTGTATATATCAAGAAAATCTAATTCAAGAAAACAATAATCACAAACATTTTAATGAATATAATAAAATGAAAATCAGTTTGTCTTCTTAATAGGGGTAGAAAACATACCACTATTGTTATTTATTCATTTACTCCTGGGAATCAAAACACCAGGGGAGGATTTTTATCCCCTGGATGCCTTTGGAAGGGATTTGGGTGCATGGCATTTATTGAGGAAATGCAAGAAAAAGGGAGAAAGGAAGCATAATAGATTATGGAAGAAACTAAGTGATTATGCGGTTGTCTTTGGAGTCTAGCTGTAGCCTAATTAACTCCTTGTGGAGACAAGTTTTGTAACCCAGTGTCAGTCAGTCTTTATTACCAGGCTTCAGGCTGACTCATTTTGGGAAATGTCCCTGGTCAGCTGCTTTAATGTTCAGCCGAGGGAAATTCTGTCCAGAAGGGGTGGGCCTGGGCAGTTAACAGCCCACACTCATAGCGAAGAAGGCAATGTGTACCAGTGGTATAGGACTGGAAGTGCGCCACGAATGGCGTCCACTACAGAATAGAGACAGCAGAATTATTAGGAAATAATTATTTTTACAATATTTTATTTTCTAATGTCACAGCATCACTGAAGAACAATTTGCTATGGACCTTGGTTCGTGATGAAAACTGCAAGCTGTTGGTTTCAAGCGATTCCTACCAGAATGCAATGTGTGTCTATAGGTTGTAGAACTCCTGCCCGTGAGCACAAAGCTCTACGCGCAATCTCTAGACCATAGGAAAAAAGACTGCCACTAATTGAAGGTAGATTGCTGAACAATGAATTCAAATACAAAAAAAAAAAAAAAAAACTTGCTGGCAGGTTTTGAATTTTGGTGACTCCCATTTATTTATACTTAGAAAAGAGAACCTGAATTAGAATATTCTTTATCCTGTTGATTGGTGTCACGAACTGCAAACATCGAAAGGCATGCTTGTGAAGATAATATATTCAGAAAAATGTTTATGTTGATTATGCATGTATGGAGATAAGATTAGTAGGACTCAGACAAATTTCCTCCCTTCTTTTTTATAAATTTATTTTTAAAGGAAGGGTCTACAGGGTGTTCAGGGTCTCACTACAAGATCAGACTCATAGTAATCCACCTGTTTATAGGTGCATGCCACCATGCCAAGTCTCAATTGCCATTGCAGTGTGCCCCAGGTGCAGGGCCAGTACAGCAGGCCCAGGGATCGAACCCCCAGCCCCTGTACCTGCTTGCAGGCATTTTATCTGCAGGGCTATTTGGTTCTTTCCTTCCTTCCTTCCTTGCTTCCTTCCTTCCTTCCTTTTTTACTGGGAATCAAACTTAGGACTTTGTACTTTAAAGGCTTGCAGTATGCCACTGAACTATATTCCCAACCCTAAAAGAGTTTTATTAGTGCAGGTAGCATTTGAGCTACAGTCTGACTTAGGATGGGGATGATAGGGAGATAGGGAAGCATGTGACAGCTCACAGTGTGAGAGAGCACTGTTTAGTTTGAGAGAAGCACCAAATCTGCAAGATGGAAGTAAGTATGTAGTTAGCAACTAGAATATGATGCCTCATATCCCACAAAACATAGGTTCAGGGCCAGCCAGCCAGCTCAGCAGACTGAAGCACATGCAAAGGCAGCAGCTAGAATTCCATCCCCAGCATGCTTTGCTGCCCCCCCCCAGCGACACACTGAGATGGAGACTGAGACTAGACATGGTGGGGTGTGCCCATAATCCCAGTGCTTGGGAGGCTGAAAACAGGAGAATCACTGAGTTAAATCTACATAATGAGACCCTATAAACCATGTAATCCCTGTACCAAATACATAAAAAACAAAGAAACAAGTAAACAAACGAACAAAAGCAAGAGTTTCAATACTGTTCTGCTGTCCAAAGATAAATGGGAGCAAGATAGAGTCAGACCTCTGTGCTATGTCACGATGTATTTTCCTTGTTTGGATGATCTCTAGTATAATATCTTGGATATAATATGTAATGTACAGAAATATAAGAATATTTACTTATTTTTATTCCTAAAAATATTAAGGTATTTTTAAAAAGCTCCACATACTTTAGTCCTTATTGATGAAAAAGCATGAGTATTAGGGAAAAAAAGATTATTCACTGTCCTTTTGAAAGTACACAGGGATAGAATATACTCTAAGTTTTCAAAGTTTTGGCCACAAGATAAAAAATGTAACTGAAGTTAGGCTTGATCAAGTACAATAGAAAAAAAAATCAAAACATTATCATAAAGTATGATCAAAGGTCAAGTACTCTTTTACAAAACAGAATTTCCAGCTGGCTCAGCAGACTAAACCACCTGTTTAGGCAAGCACAGGGACCGTGGTTCCCACCCCAGCACCAGGGCAGGCTGAGCTGGCCAAAGAGTTCATATATACTGGTGTAGATATGTAATCCCAACAATGGGGAGGCTGAAAACAGGAGAAGCACTATGAATTCGAGCTGCATAGTGAGACCCTGTAACAAATACATTAACAATTAAAGAGCTTTCAAGCAGGCAGACGCCAAAAGTTTGATCCCCTACCTCAGTGCTGCCCTCCCATCCCAGAACACCCTGTAGACCCTTCCCTAAAATATAAAACAAACAAAAAAACACATTAAAAAACCAACTTTCAGTGACACAGTTTAAGCATACATGAAAACATACAGGGCAAACATAAATTGTACTTTGTGCTTTGTTTCAGGAAATTTTTGTAAACCATTTGGTCACAGAACTGCAATTGTAAGTGACATAGAGGCCAGCTCTGCATGTACCTCAGTGTTGTTCCTTAATGAATTACAGCTTCCTTCTCTCAAACCTGAATCTTTCTGGGAACCTAAAATAGCACTATTGTGTTTTTGTATGAAAAGAATAAGAAAAGTTTGATTTTAATTGTTTTGGCAAAGCTGAAGGAGTACCATTTCCTCTACAGGTAAGTTTTGAAAGTTAAATGCATATCTTAATTTTCTTATCTATAGATAAAGAATAATAAAGTGGGACTTCCAAGTGACTGCTGTTAGTTGCATAAGATTATATGAATGAACTTTTTAGCACAGTTCCTGCCACATGCAGGAATAATAAGTACTAGCCACTACCATTATCTACTATTGACATTTTACATAAAATGACCTCAGACTTTCTACATTCAAATAAAATGATGAGGTATTTAGCTTCACTTGATAAATCAGGGGAAATTGTGTTAAAGAAAATATTTGAAAACTCTATGAGGGACTGGGGAGATGGCTCAGTGGAATAAGTGCTTGCCTGGCAAGCAAAAGGGCCTGAGTTCAATCCCCGGTTCCACCAAAAAAAAGAAGAAAACTCTATGATAGATTTTATGTAAGTATGCTGGCATAGTAACTCTATGACTGAGACTTTATTTCTTCAATTATTCATATCATAGTTTTTCAGAGAATGATGCAAAGCTATGCCTAAAATTGGTAGGCAACAAATTGATATCCAAGGTATAATAGCTTTTTACTTCTTGCTAGTGTTGAAACCATGGCAAATTATTTGAATCATGTTTGGTATATTCTTTCTCACGGTACCTAGTTCTGTGAAATTTTTCATTATGTGTGGGAATAATTTATCAGCAGGATACACACACTTATCTGCCTCATTTGTACATATATCTTTCTTTATGCCTGGCAAATCTTTCACCTAGGTCATTCCACATAATGAAATCAGTATTCATTTTTAACCTGTAATAAATAGCATTAGATATGTGTCATTATGCTCTAGATGGAGGTATAACAAGCAATGTTGTTCTGACTTCTCTGAAGAAAATAAAATGCTGTCTGGTTTTCCACCACAAGAGCAACAGCTTCGGTGAGGCTGTAGAGCTAGGTCTATTTCACATCCATGATCAAAACAAGATGACCCACTTCAAAATATACTTTATAATCTAAATGATGAACTTGTGTACAGAAAGGGAATAAAAGCTAGCGAAGCATTGTAGAAAACAATCTGCTCAATTAAAATTTTAACACCAGATGCTTAATATAGGATTTGGCTCTTTCATTTAACACATGACTTTTGGCTTCACTATTTTCCATTCTTATTTGTGTTTGAAGTTCAATGGACAAGGAGGGACTCTATTTGTAAAAGACCAATTACAAATTACTAACACTCTACCAATGACCTGCTACGGATCCCGGCAAGAAAATCTGAACTAGCAACCAAAAGCACACGCAAGAAGGACGTTTGCAGCCCACCTGGGGCAGAGAAAGATGTTTAGCTGCTTTTCCCTCCTTTATTTTCTACCACAGATTACAACATATTCCTACTTAAAAAGAAAAAACAACATCATCAACAAAGAGCTTGCCCATCTGTTAGCATTTTTCTTCCACTAATGCCCTTTGAGACTAACTGTGTAGGAAGAATCAAGGCGTGAGATGAACTATCTGGGCTGGCATGGAAAGGAGGGCATTTTCTGCTCAGATAGGTTTTTTTTTTAAGTTTTTGCAAAATCAGTATACAAGACTATTGTAAGAAATATGTTTTTTTGTTTTGTTTTGTTTTTTGTATTTAGTACAGGGTCTATAGGGTCTTACTATGTATTTCCTACTTATAGTGATTCTCCTGTTTTCAGCCTCCCAAATGCTGAGATTACAGGCACACACCACCACAACCAGTCTCAATTGCCTTCTCAGCACACCCTGGAGGAGACGCTGGCACAGCGGGCCAGGGATGGAACCCTGGCTGCTGTACTCTGCTTAAGCAGGTGCTTTAGTCCGCTGAGCTATCTGGATGGCCTGAGAAATATCTATTGTGTCTCCTTTGTAGAAAGGACATGGATTGTTTTATTCAGGAAAATAAATGGATCTGTGCACATTAATGGAGAGAAAGTGATTAGTTAATACATTAAGAGAAAGAGGAAATTTGTGTGTTTACTTTGAGGAATTAAACCTATATAAGGATTATCAGAAGCTTTTCAACAGAGGGCACTCAGAACACAATAAATTGCTTACTTACAGTTTACAGAAAAATGCAAAGTTGGAAAGTTAAGAATAATGGAATAATGGGGAGGGGAAGAGGGAGGGAGGGAGGGAGAACAAGAATAGAGTTTGTTACCTGCTACAATGTTAACTATATTTCTATGGTTCTAAAATTGTTAAGTATGATTGTCATATCTCTAGTATATTTCCAAAAATCATGAGAATAGTTTCCAAAGAAAATGATCCTTCATTAAATTCTGTAATAAGCTATTTATTATACTAACCACTAAGGAACAAACAATAGCATCCGAATGAGGCAGACACTGGGTAGAGATTCATCTTTGGTATGGAGAGAAGAGAGAAGACAGCTTTTCTTTTATTAGCAACATGAATATTGAGAGGCACAGGACCAGGGTTTGATGATGGTCCATGAGGGCCATGCCTCTCACAATCGGCATCTTTCCCAACTGAAATTTAATAAAGGTGATACCTTATTTAGTATGGTCACTCATCAGTGATTAATCAGAGGAGATGCTGAGCTGTAAGTAGTTGGGGACCCAAAGAGCAGGGCAGACCATCCTCTGAATTCTTCTCTGACTGAATAGAGAACAGGTGTCACAGAAATATGGTGTAAAGAGACTGCTATCTGTAATAGCCAAAGAGGGGATCTTAATTTTAATTATGTGATAGACTTTCCTTGCATGAGATTAAGATAGCTCAAAACACTCCATTTAAAGCAATTTGGAAGAACAAACAAAGCAACAAGAAACAACCCTTCATTAAATTTTCATTCAATCTTCCTCCTTTCAATGGGAATTTTCCTTAGATGACCCTAAGGTATGATAAATTGGAGTGACTGACTTATTTTGTTGCACTTTGTCCCACATTCTTCTTTGCTTTAAAGAGACAAAACATCTGGGGCTAAGGCATAATTACTAGAATAGATGAGAAAGAAAAGGAGAAGAAAGCCTGTTGTCATCTGGAGGCATTAAAAATCATCTAAGATACACCATACCCTTCAAGGATAGTGCCATTCTGCAGCGGTGGCTGTAACCAGGTATTGCTGTGTCTCGGCACCACCGAGACATTTGCATGATCATTTGGTGTACAATCCCATTCTGCTTTCATACAGTGGAAACATATGTACCTCTTTGGAAGATGTCACCTGTAAGAGCAAAAACACTTAACAACCTCTGGTCCCCATGCCTGTATGTTCACATGGATGGCATGGCTTCTTTCTAACAACCTTGCAGATTCAATGCAAGCTGATAATCAAGTTTTAAAGTGAAGAAATTCTTTGTGCAGGTCTCTGGTTTCTTTATAGTGAGAAATCTCAGCTACTGAAAGAGTTGTCTTCAACAATAAAGCTGCTTCTGCTTGTGCTTTGACAGAATATCTGGAAATGTCCCAAATGTGTATCAATATAATGGAAAAGTTATCATAATTTTATTGGTAATAAGACAAAGCTTGCCAGACAAAAATAAGAAGACAAAAATGAGGAAAATATACAATGGATGAAGTAGGCAGTCATTTGTGGGTTGAGTGAATTTCTTAGCATTTTTTTCCTTTCCCCAAGTAACCACAGACAAAGTACATTTTTCTTTCTAAGATGTAGAATGAAGCCTTGGGGAAATGATTGAATTTGTGGCCTCTAAAACATTAAGGAGGAGCTGGCCAAATAACTCAGCAGATTAAAGCACCTGCAAGCAAGCGCAGGGTCTGGGGGTTGGATTCCAAGCCTGCCATGCTGACCCCGCCCCCCAGGGCTCGCTGAGACAGCAATTGAGACTGGACATGGGGTCACGCCTGTAATCCCAGCACTTGGGCGGCTATAAACAGATGGATCACTGAGTCCAATCTAGTAGTGAGACCCTGAACACCCTGTAGAGCCTTCCCTAAAATACAAAAAAAAAAAAAAAATAATAATAATAATAATAAAATAAATTTAAAAAATTAAAGAATAAAGTAAATGTCAGTTAATATTTTTTCTGGTTATTCTGTGTCTCCAAACATATTGACTGCCATATTTTCCTCTGAGAATTAAATTACCTTAAATAAAACAGACAATAATGAATGGGAATTAGTCTGAATTCTCCTTATAGCTGTGGGTGAAGAGGAAATAATAACACTGGAATTTGGATTTTTTTAGAATATATCATGTTTATTCAACAGTGCATTCATCCTTGCAAAAAGAATCAAGACTGTTTTATGACCATTTTGCATAATTTCTTGTCTTAGCCCAAAAGACTTGTCATACACCTTTTGTATGGTTTAAATGTCCTCTGTTATTGCAGTGGATTAACAGCAGCTTCCTTGATCTTGTTCCAAGATCTGTCATAACAGAGACAGGAATTCATAACTATTGTTGTATAAGTCATTGAAAATTAAGGGTAGCCTCAGTTAGCAAGGATATAAAAATGGGAACTGTCATTGTAGAACCTGCTAAATTAATCTTGTAGTAGTCCTTGTCATGTTTACAGGCAATAAATATTACTGAGAAATTCACCCATAGCAACTACTGCAAACCTGCCTCCTAACGAAGAGCTTGATGAAAGCTGGCAAGATAACTACAGAAGACATTCAAGGGAAATAGTTTAATGTCTAAACAATCTGTTGGTGTCCGCTCAAAGCAGTTAAATCTTGGATAGGTGTTATTGGTTGTGATGTCCAAGGCACTTAACAAGTGAGAATTGATATTTACTGCCTGGCAATTTTGCTAGCATAATTTTCACTTTATTCTGCTTTTCTGTTTATCAAGTCTTAATATAATTTACTCAAAAAAAATCAATGTTTATTTAAAATGATGTTCATTTCCAAAATTTAATTGAATACTTTCAACACCAGACTGGTTATCCACCATGTGAAAATTGAATCTTCATTTATTATTATTTTTTTAATTATTGGTTTTTTTCTTCTTGTATTTTTAGGGAAGGGTCTATATGGTGTTCAGAGTCTCACTACTAAGTTGGACTCATAGTTATCTGCCTGTTTAAAGCCTCCCAAGAGCTGGGATTACAGGCATATGCCACCATGCCCAGTCTCAATGGCTGCCTCAGTGCGCCCCGGGGGCATAGCCAGCACAGCAGGCATGGGAATTAAACCCATGAGCCCTAGAAAATTGAGTCTTTACAACCACTGTTCCATTAAGTTTTCAAGAATATCCTATCAGAAATGTTTGCATTTTAATAAAAATAAAAAAAATACAAAAAATTAGACAATTTTAATGATCTAATTTCTTTTTTCACTTATGAATGTAAAGGATACTTGATACACACTAAAGGAACAAAATTTTCTCATTTCTATTTATTTGCTTATGATAAAGATTTTGTTTCTATAAACGTGTCTACTTATATAACCCATTATTTATACCAATTCCTTTAGCTATTACTATTTTTTACATAAGCCACATGCTTAATTCACATAAATAACAGATTCAATGGGGAAATGTTTAGTGAAAAAATATCAAACACTGACTTTCAAAGCATTGATAGGAATACACATTTACAGCTAAAGGCTGTGATTGTGCAACTACCTAGAACTAAATAATAAAAGATTCTGATTTCAAAATCTTTCACAATTAAAACATTGAACTGAAATCCAGTTTTAGAATCTTCTGGAAGTTTTATGGTTGGAAAACCAATTTCACTGAATGAAGGCAATATTATTAGTGCAACATAGTGATGACCTAATAATTCCAGCACATAAATTATTTTATTCTGAATTTATAGACAGCTAATCTACTTCTTGAAAACTTTTCATGAAAACGTTTCTGTGAGTTGTTTTATTGGTGTTCCTTTTGTAACAATGGTTTATTAATTCTAGACTGAGATAAGAGCAGAGTGATTTAGGGTGTTATATTAAAAATGGGTTCTCTTAAGAAAGTTGGATATTATAGGACATTTGCAAGTGAATTTTAAGTGATAAAATATTTGAGAGTAGCGATATTATATGGGTTGTATTTAAGCACATGTTGTACTTGTGTTGTTTCAGCTCATCCTTGATGAGCTAGACATAGTAAGGTCTTCACTTGAAGATTAATCTTATAGTCACAAAATTACATTTATTTCATGCTAAAATAAACAAAAGTGTTATTTTCATCCCAAGGATATTTTTGCTTTTACTTAATCCTTACTCTTACTCTGAAATGCTCTATCAGCTGAGGAATGAACAGTGAATATTCTGGGCATCTGCCTCCTCACTGGATTTTAATGGTACTTTGTTTTAAAAAGAAATTTTAAAAAGGTAGAAATTAGAAATGTAGGAATTTAGAATGGGTTAGTGCAAGAAATACTGTTAGTGCAAGATCCTGAGGCCTTGGCTCAAAGACTTGTACAGTTACCCAGCTTCTCATTGTCTCGGGGTTCTCCCACTTGGAAACTGTGCAGTTAATCTGTATGGGGTGCATCTACCGCTAGTTGTCCATGAACTTCTGAAGTCCACCAGGAAGGAGTAATGTTAGTGGGACACATGCATGTCCCTGGACTTGCCTCTTTCTGGGTTTCTTATTCTTGATCTATTCTGAAGGCTATTTTTCATTTATCTAGGCCACATCCTGGGGATCTGTTTCTCATTGCAGGGACATCTGAAAGGGATTTTTTCTTACAAGAAAGATTATGTTGGTACTCTAAAACATTATGCTTTGAATTTTGTTTTTCTAGATCTGATTTTGTTTTTGCATATGAAAAGTTAAGACTTTGTCTTTTGACATGAAAAGTATTTTTCTGAGCTCATCAACAAAACCAGTCAGGTCACTCAAAAAATACATAAATCCTAAAAATGTAAAGTGGACATAGAAAGCACACTAAGATCTGACTACAACACTGTCTCAACTTTATGGCTTGTATTTAGTCAACAGTGATTCTAAGTAAGAAAGTAAAATCACAAGACTCAGAACAAAATCCTAAGCCACATTTTGTTCAGAGACAAAAAGCCAAGCCAAGCCACGATTATGGTGTGGTATTTCAGATGTTTCATTATACTCCAGGACTTGTACAATCTCAAATTTTGGAAAATAAGATGTGGTGATTTCACTCTTCTGTTCATTTCAGAATTATACTCAAAATTGAGAAACAAATTTAGATAAATAAGCTAACACTACAGAAAGGAACATACAATTGAAGCTACATGCTTTCTTTAGGAAAAGTAACTTTTCCATCATATTCGAAAGATATTTGTAAAGAATTCATATTCTGAGTTTATTCAGAACTCCACTAAATTTACATGACTTATTGTGTACTGTAGAAAATAATTAAATTGACATTTACTTGCATGGAGAAAATTTGCATATGAGTGCAATCAGCGATGGAAAGAAAAGAAATGTGAGGCCTCATAAGTCTACTATTTGTTGGTTGATGCCTTTAGTAATACACCAAAGCAAGGTTCCAACTCCCAGCAAGAAGCAAGAGAAAGGGAGGTTTCCTGTGTCTAAGAGCAGCAGTAAGAACCTCTCATAACCTGAGCACCCAAACTGCAATTTAAAAGCCAGTTTTTATTACTAAGTACCAACATGTCAATTAAACATGAATACTGAGGTTTTGGTTTAAGAAAAAAAAAAAAAAAAAAAAAACCCTCCAACGTTAACATCTTTTGTTTTAAAAGAAAGACTCCATAAGAAACATGCTCTAGGCTGACCACCACTGTTCTAGTGTCAAAGGTGCATTTATGTCTGAAAACAGTGTCTAAAACAGATAAGTGAAGAATGCAGAAAAGGTGCTTGAAGGTTTCAGAATGATAAAGTAAAGCTGGATCGATCGCTGTCCTTAAGGTTAGTAAACTGTGTAGGGAAGGGGTGACGAAAGTACGTGACATAGGGTAAAATAAGATGTGAAAAAAAAAATGGATCTGTAGATCTAAACTCCATTTATTGTTAAACAACTTTATATTTTTTCTGTATTTTAGGGAAGGATCTGCAGGGTATTCAGGGTCTCACTAGTAGATGGGACTCAGTGATTCTCCTGTTTACAGTCTCCCAAGAGCTGGGATTATGGGCACGCTCCACCACGCCCAGTCTCCATTGCCATCTCAGCATGCCCTGGGGGCGGAGCCGGGACACCAGGCCTGGGGATCCAACCCCCGCCCCTGAGCCTGCTTGCGGGCGCTTTAATCTGTTGAGCTATTTGACCAGCCCTGTAATAGTATTTTGATTATTGAATTTTCAGTAAATCCTTTATAAGCACTGTTTTATTATGTCCTCAAAATGACCGCACATGTTGATCTCACATTTTGCAGCAGAAAAAAAAGAGCTGGTGTGGTTTAATAAATCATCCAAGATTATGCAATGAGTGATTAGTAATATGAACTAAAACCTAGATCCAATAGTTTTTCTGGAGAAAACAAATATAGCATAATAAATTCTTATTATCTTCTAATCAAACATAATAGAGTGAATAGCATTCGCTGAAAAGCAATGAAAAACAGCCCTTAAGACTGAAACCACTAGAGACTTTCTCATTAATGCAGGAACCAAATACCAATGCTTAATATTTTTCTTTCTTTTCTCTTTGAGTCTTAAAATGAGTTTATTAAAGACTGTTCTCAGGAGGGTTACAACCTTTGATTTGTCATTAAAAAATGTTATATTTCTTCATGCTTTATAGTACAGGTAATGTAAAAGGATAGAGTTCTAAGCATTTTCCCGCTGGAATTCTGTGATAGTTTAGCACAGTGTGGTTTTTTTTCTGCAATACTAGAATACAAAAAAAACAAAACAAACAAACAAACAAACAACTCTGTTCTATGTTTCTCTTCAAGAAGCCACGAATGACAGCAGAAGACGGCATAAAAAGGCCGTTTTTCTTTCCTATTCATTCTCCATTACGGGAGCCACTATTTCTACCATCGCACATCACGATTTTCACTTTATCCACTTTAGTAAGTTCTGTCACCTCGCCGAATTCTCCATCATTCAGTACAAAAGTCCACATGTTATCGCAGAACCTGTACATGTTTAGAGAGCCCCTGAAATTGACTCCGTTCCTGGCCCTTTCAGCCAGTGCTATGTCTATAGCCTTATACAACTCAAGTAGAGCTCTGAGGGCAAGTTGAGGGTGATTTGCCGGGACTGAGCTCCTCCTGAAGACTGCTTCCCCAAGTGGCATTTCTGTATGATTGACCTGCAGGAGAAAGAAAGCACCTTTTTCAAGCTTGCACTGATACTCAGTCCCTGCTGGAGGCGCTCCCCTCACAGAGTGGCCAGGGCCTGGAGGAGGTGCAGCCCAGCTGACCAATATAGCTTAGCACTGGGGAATCCGCAGACTTGGGGCCTCGACCCGGAAGTCTACCTTCTTCTTACTTTGTACAGCTGACAGTCTCTTACCAGTGCCTCTGCACTTTCATACATTTATGAAATACATTTATGAAACATCTGAAGACCTGGTTTCATGAACATCCTAAATCCACAGCTAGGGTTTGTCTCCAAACTTTGTTTATAATATATATTTATAATACACAGTTTATGATAAACAACTTACATTTATGACACATATTTTAGGAGACAAATGATTCGCTCCTTTTCATTTTATAGAAAAAATAAGTTATGCATAAGAAAATAGTTAATACATTGTGTAGTGTCATCTTCAAAGTAGATACTCAGCACAAGACATTGACATATAAATTTTTCCAAACTATATTAGCACACATCTTTCTTTTCAATGAATCAAGAGTAACTAGTAGTAAAAATATCTTGTATTTTTTTCCTTTCTCCTTTCTTCCACCTTAAATCCTTTTACCTTTTCAACAATTTACCATTTCGTAGTATTTATGATACACCTTGAACTTTATACTTTTTTGGTTTCTCACACCAGGAAAAAACTCTGAAGCTTAAACACTTATACCTGTGAGTCTGATTTATTTCACTTAAGAGTGTGTTCTCAAGTTCTACCCATTTACCTATCAGTCTTTGCTTGATCCTTCTTTATGATCCCATACTACTCCATTGCATTAAAAACCACACCTTTTTTATGCATTCCAGTGGTTGATGGACATTTGGGTTGTAATTTAGCTTTTACAATTTGTGCTGCTTTATCTTTTGAAATTGCCCAAAACTTATTGTAAAGAAAAAAAATGATGAAAGCATATACATAAAAATATAAGCTATGTAAACAAAATTAAATAGCATTTTATTCCACCTTAGAATGGGGAAAAAAGGACCAAATGTGTAAGAAATTAGAGTAATTAAGAGACTGAAAGAAAAAAAAATCTATCCGCTTTGAATTTTATAGTTAGCAAACATTCCTTTGAAAATTGAAAGTAAAATATTTTCCAGTTACACAAACTTGAAATATTTTAATATCTCCAGACATAACATATAAGAAATAACAAAGTGCATAATTCAAAAGGCAAGAGAAGTTGCAGTATGCTCCTGGATGAACAATAAAGAGCTCTCAAAGTGATAGTTAGGAAGGACTATAGAAAATATATTAGACAAACCCTAATTTAGAAGGTCATTGAAGATTTCTATGAAACACTACCAATCTTATGTCAGGTTATACACGAATATTTTTTTTCATATGTGTGTGTGCATGTATATAAAGGACAGGGAGGAAGTAATTTAAAGTCAACAGAAAATGGAAATGTACTTTTTAAAGTTTCTAATATTAGGAGAAGATATCATACCATGTCTTTTAGATAAATTGTGATTCAATGATATAAATCTTAAAACAAAAATCAAGATTAAGCATTAATCAGAAAATTAATTAACTAAAACTAATTAACTAAAAATTAAATGTTCCAAAATAATTGAACTAAGAAAAAGTTTTCACGGTAGTAAAGAAGTACTAAGAATAAAACATAAGATAAAACTGGAATAACAAATAAATGACCATCATTTCTGACAGTTTGGGGATAGGATATCGCACAAAGTTCCAGTGTGCTGTGGAGGTGGATAATGAGCATGACACTTACTCGTGGCCAGCTGTCACTTGTAGGACTGAGCTACAGCTATTTCCTTGAAATCCACCCTGTAAACCCACTTAGAATCATGACCCATCAGCTGCAAGAGGAGTCCATTCGTAGAGTGTGCTGCGGTACACAAAAGAATAACTGAAGGACTGCTATTGTAAACCTTTTCTTCTCCTGTTTGTTTGCCCTCTTTGGTGGATTCTTTCCATTCTTGTTCATGGGGTTGTGATCACTTTGCTCCCTCTCTAGAGCATCATTTAGTAATCTGTGTAGGCTTGGCTTTGTCATCATGAAATATTTTAGTTGCTCTCTGTCATGGAAGTACTTTACTTCTCCTTTATGCTTGAAAGAGAGTCTTGCAGGGTATATTAGTCTGGGTTGGAATTTGTTTTCTTGCAAGACTTGAAGTACTTTGCTCCATGCTCTTCTTGCCTTGGTGGGTTGCAAAGAGAAATCTGCCATTATTCTGATGGGTTTTCCTTTCAATGTGATCTGTTTCTTTTGTTTAGTGGCTTTTAGTATACTGCTCCTGTGCTGAATTTCTGGGATCTTGATTATTATATGTCTGGGAGTGGTTTTAATGGGGTTGATGTTATTTGGAGTTTTTGTGCTGTTTTGAATGTGAGTGCATATAAATTGATGTGGTATGATGTTTTTATTTTTTCTGGAAAAATATCTAGAAAAGGAATAGCTGAGTAGAATGGGACCTCTTACCCTAGATTTTTGAGGATTATCAAAAACAAGATCATCTCAACATTCATTTCTATAGTTGTTAATACCAGTCTAAACTTACCAAGCAGTAGAGAAGAGTTCCTTTCCCCCCACATACCCTTCAGCATTTGTTACTGTTTTATTTCTTGATGATTAACATTCTTTTTGGAGATGGAATCTTAGTGTTGTTTAAATTTAAATCTCCTGAGTGACCAATGATGTTTAACAATTTTTCATACATTATTTTGTCACTTGTAATTCTTAGTCTGAGAGATGTGTATTTACCTAAGATGCCCATTTTGGGATTGGGTCTTTTCTTTTTGGGAGGCCTGATTTTATTCAGTTATTTATATGTTCTAGGTGTAAGGCTTTATCTGAGGGATAACTGAATAAAATTTTTTCCCATTATGTGGGTTGTCTTTTTGTTCCATTGCTGATTTCTTTTGATGCGCACCAGCTTTTCAATAAAATGAAATCCCCATTGTGGATTCTTTAGTGTCTCCAATGCAGTTTGGCTGTTGTTCTTGAACTCTCTGCCTGTACTGATGTCTTCAAGATTTCTACCCATTTCCTCTTCCAATAGATTTAGTGTTTGTGTTTTAATATTCAGAATTATTGACCCATTTTGACTTTAGTATAGGGCATGTCAATAGACCCAAGCCTACCTTTAGTTTCAATCATGCAGAGACCCAGGTTTTCCAGGATCTTTTATTGAAGAGACTCTTCCAATGAACTGCTTTGGCCCCTTTGTTAAAGATAAGGTGGCTGAATTATGTGCAGTTTTGTCTGCATCTTCTAATATGCTCCACTGATGCTCAGGTTTGTCATTTTGCCAGTATCACGCTGATTTTGTCACAGTAGCTTGGTGATATAATTTCAAGTCAGGGATTGTGATACTTCCTGCCTTGCCTTTGTTGCCAAGAATTGGTTTTGCTATTCTAGATATTTTGTTTTGAAATCAATTTTAAGAATGTTTTCTCTAGTTCTGTGAGGCATGCTAATAATATTTTGATGGGAATTTTATTAAATCTGCATAACAATTTTGGGAGAAAGGCCATTTCTGTGTATTTGCTCTTCCTACCCATGAACAAATATATCCTTCCACTTTATGACATCCTCTTTGATCTCCTTTTTCATAATATTGTAATATTCAATGTATACATCTTTTGAACCAGCAAAGAAAAAATTCAACATTTTAGGAAGCCATTTCACTTTCTTGAGTTGAGATTTTGCATTAGGATATCACCTGTAACAATCTCCTGACTTCTGTCTTTCCTACTCACTCACATCTTTACAAAAAGTTTGTTAAAGTGGAAGTATGCTGTAAGTTCAACTCTGATCCTTTTCTTAGATTTGTTTGCCTACATATATTTTATATTCTAATCTACCTTCAACAACAAAGTCAATGTACTAGAGCAAGACTTTCTGGGTTGGAAGAAGACCTCTGTTATCTAATGACTCTGTGACCCAGGGGCAGGTCAATCTCATTCAGGCATAAAAGATTAGTAACTGTTGAATATTGGATTAGTATCTGGCCATCTAGTCTTTAGCTGATCTCATTCTGTCTTGTTCTTTTGCTTGTATTTCAACTGTTTCTCAACTATAGTGATATAAACAGGTATATGTATTACTTTACTAAATTCTTTAAAGAATTTCACTTTTCTGGTTTTAATAAATAGTGACATTCTTATTTGAATATGATTAATATAACTTTTCATGTATTCAGTGCTTAATAACATGGGATAATAAAAATTAGCACATATGAATAATATTTACATAGGCATATATGTTGTATTATATATATACACACAATTATCTTATTATCTTTTAGAAATAAAATGAAACATTCATCCAACATAGTAATAATACATAAAATTTCTAGAAATTACTTCAAAATGGAATGTTGATAATGTAACCATATATATGCAATGAACCATTTAAATGTTTTCAAACCATAAATATTGTCAAATCAATCTAGTCTAAATGATTTCATCTATTAGTCATTTATTTTATTTTATACAGTATTTTCAGAGAAAATATCTTATCCCTAGTATTATGAGTAAATTGTTGAAGATTTCTTTCAGAAAATTCTTTTGTGTATTGTATTATATTACATCACATTACCTTCATCATCCTTTTTTTATTTTTATATCATAAAATTTATCTATCTTTTTCCTTAATATTGATATCTTTCTTATATTAGTAATTTTTCACACTTCTAGTTTTTAAATGCATTCATTTGTGTGTGCATGATTTGTATGCTTTCCTATTACCCATTCATATGAACCAGAAACAGTTCCAAGGGGTTTGCTTCTGCATGATTTTCTAGTATCCCAACACTGTACTTCTCTCCATAATGAGCCATGAGATGCCCCCATCACATACCTTAATTCACCATACATACATTGACTATTACAATTCTAAAAATCTTTTTTATGCTTTTGTCATGCACCATATGATTTTAATGCTAGAGATTTTAATATATGTATAAGACAAAGTAAAACTGGAATCCCTTTTCTTTCCCAGAAACTGCTTCTTCTTTCCAAAATTCCTTTCATCTCAGTAATTTCTTAGCTTTTCTGGTTTTAATAAATAGTGACATTCTTACTTGAATATGATTAATATAACTTTTCATGTATTGATTCTTCTTCAATAAAATGTGCTATAGGTTTCTCTCCATTTTCTACATCATATACACTTACATACATTTAAAATTATTGGCTTTATTTAAGGACAATTTACACTTTTCCTCATAGATGCTTTGTCATTTCTGAAGTTTAAAACTAATTATTGCTATCATAAATGAATTTTTCTCTTTGATCATGTATTTTAACTAAATTTAACTATGCAAAGATCATCAATTTTATAAGTAAACCTCTTACTGTGCTTTATAGTTGTTTACTATACATTCTTTATAACTTTGTATATATGATTTCTTGTCTGCAAATAAAATAATTATTTCCTTTCACAATTGTCAAAAGTAGTCATTTAATCTAGGTTAATGCTTTTTGATGAAAACCCCAATAATATTAAAAGTAGGTGATCTGGGGCTACGGAGATAGCTCTGTAGAATAAGTGCTTGACCTGCAAGTGCAAGGGCCTGAGTTCAATCCCTGGTTCCACAAAAAAAAAGAAAAAAAGCTGAAAAGTAGGTGATTTATAGAGAAACCTTTTTTTTCTTATCTGTATTAAAA
Source organism: Ctenomys sociabilis (assembly GCA_004027165.1). NCBI lineage: Eukaryota > Metazoa > Chordata > Mammalia > Rodentia > Ctenomyidae > Ctenomys > Ctenomys sociabilis. The sequence goes on from PVKA01000735.1 coordinate 130,188, forward strand.
TATGTTTTCAGCAGTAGGAAACATAATGGTTTTTCACACATTCATGATCAAAGCCCTACAGAAAATTGGACTAGATGATCTCTACCTCAAACTCATGAATACCATCTATGACAATCCAATTGTCAACATATTTCTAAATGGAGAATAAATGAAATCCTTTACTTTCAAATCAGGTACAAGACAATGATGGCCTCTATCACCACTCTTAATCAATGTAGTTCTAGAAACATTAGTTAGAGCCATTAGACAAGACAAAGAAATAAAAGGAATAAAATAGGTAAAGAAGAAGTTAAACTATCATTATTTTCAGATGATACTTCTACCTGCAAGACCCAAAATACTGTACCAAAAGGCTTCTACAATTAACAAACAACTTCAGTTACACAGTAGGTAGCTAAGTCAATATCTAAAATTCAATAAAATTCTTCTACACACATAGAAAACACACTGATAGAGAAACAATACCCTTCACAACTATAGCCAAATATATGAAATAACTAAGAATTAATCTAACTAAGGAAGTAAAAGCCCCATACAATGAAAACTACAGTACTCTGGAAAAAAGAGATTGTAGAAGGTTTCAGAAAATGGAAAATTATTCCTTGATCCTGGATAGGAAGAACCAACATTGTGAAAATGGCTGCACTGCCAAAACTGTTGTACAGATTTAATGCAATCCCTATCAAAATACCACCAACATACCTCACAGATCTAGAGAAAATATTCCTAAAATTTATTTGAATCAGAAAAGACACAGAATAGCAAAAGCAATATTGGGCAACAAAGGCAAAGCAGGAGGCCTTACAATCCCTGACTTAAAATTATACTACAAAGCTACTGTGATAAAATCAGCATGGAACTGGGAAAAAAAAAAAAAACAGATGTCAGAATCAATGGAACAGTTTAGAAGATGCAGATACAATTACAAAAACACTCAGCCATCTTATTTTTGACAAAGGGGCCAAACATTTTCATTGGAAGAAAGATAATCTTTTTAATAAGTGATACTGGAGAAACTGGCTCTCCACATGTTGACAGTTAAAGCTAGACCTGGGTCTATCTCTATGCACTGAACTAATGTCAAAATGAATTAAAGATCTAAACATTAAAATAGAAACACTAAATCTCCAAGAAGAGAATGTAGGCAAAACTCTTGAAGATATAGAGTTAGGCAAACAGTTTATGAACAAAAATCAAACTACATGGAAAATGCTTCAAATAATCAACAACTGGGATTGTTGATCCTCTTACTGAAAAGTTTATGCATGTCAATGGAATTTGCAAACAGAGTAAAAAGACAACCCACAAATTTGGAAAAATCTTAATCAATAATCACTCAGTCAAACTACTGCTATCTATAATTTATAAAGAACTAAAAAATATTAGGGCCCCAAAATTAAAGATCCAATCCAGAAATGGGCATCTGAGAGGTAGAAATACAAGAAGCAAATGAATATATGAAAAAATGCTCCACATCACTAATCACCCATGAAATGCAAATTAAAATAGCACTGAGATATCGTCTCACTCCAGAAATAATGGCTATCATAAATAAATCAACCAACAACAAATGTTAGAGAGAATGTGGGGGAAAATGAACCATTCTCCACTGTTGGTGGGAGTGTGGACTGGTGCCACCACTGTGGAAATCACTGTGGAAATTCCTCAAAAAGCTAAGACTGGAAATCCTATTCATTCCAGCTATCCCCCTTCTAGGCATTTTCCAAAAGAACTGAAAACGTCCTATCATAGTGATATATGTATACATATGCTTATAGAACAACAACTTGTGATAGCCAAATCTTAGAAACAACAAAATTGCCCATCACTTGAGGAATGGATAAAAAATGTGCAATGATTTCAAACAATGGAGTATTACTCAGCTATAAAGAATACACTGAAAGCCTTCATATATAAGTGGATGCAACTTGAAGCTACACTCAGTATAGTGAAGCTATATATTTCACTTATACTCAGAAATGAAATAAACCAGACACACTTGTGGAAATGTCATATTTTCTCTCTAGTGAATTAAATGCTTTTAAGAGATACAATTAATATGCAGCTTTAATATGTGTTAAATTGAAAATGACTGCATTCTCATTGTTTGCCGTAATGTCCTTAACTCTCAAATCCTGAACTGGCTGTGTTTCTTCTATCGTGCTGCTACAATCTGCATTGGTGCTAGTTGGGAAATTCCTAGCTCACACAGCTCAACAGGGGCTGGAGTAGAATGAATACCGGTGGTTTCCGTGGTTTATAAACTGTATAAATGCATTTATTTTAAATAAAAGCAAAACCTTTTATTAAAAGTTTTGAAAATTAAAATATACTTTCAATCTCCATAAAATTAAAGATTAAAATTATTTTATTTGATATTTTAGTGTATTTACATGGTTAATCACTTATTATCATCCTCTATTATTATTATTTAATTCTGAGACATCTCAGAATAAAAAGAAATCCTGTATCTTGTCAACAGGCACTGTCCATGCATTGGTACATAGCAAAAATAGAAACTTAAAACTAATAAGCAGCAATAGTACAGTCAAAGAATATCAATTTACAAAAGTCAATTTTTATAGAAGAAATGAATAACTGAGATAAAAATTTTAAATAAATACTATTTATGATAAGAAAGAGTAAATATTAAATACATATTCCACTTAATAGGTATAAATCAAATATTATATATCAAATATTTAAATATAGAAAACTATGAGGGTAGCAAAACCAAGAATATCCAAATAAAAAATTATGTTCAAGGATCAGGAGACTCACTATTACTAATAGGTATATGATCTAATATAACAAAAGTATCTCAATATAGAAAGCTATGAAAGTATCCTAAACCCATAACATATCCAAATAAATGAAAAAAATATGTTTGAGGATTGGAAGATTCAATAATATTAATGTCAGTTCTTCTCAAATTGATAGTCAAGAAAATTTCATTCAAAATCTTAGCAAACTGTTCAACATTTGGATTTTAAGAGTTACATAAAAATGGTAAATACTTGTACCAGCTAATAAAATATTTCAGAAGAATGAAAGAATGTCTAAATGATTCACACTCCTGGATTCTAAGCTATCCTAATCAAGTCAGAAGCACTCCTAAGAGGAACTTACATGCAGATCAATGGAATAGAGCAGAGATAGACCCATGCAAATATAGCCAATTAGTGTTTGACAGACTTCCAGAGACAATTTGATAGAGCAAGGATTGTTTTCAACAAGTGTTCCTCAAATCATCAAAAGTTTCAGGTGTAAAAACAGAAACTATACAGACACTTTTTCTTTCACAAAATTAACTAAAATAATTTATACCTAGATATTGTAAACACAAAACTGTAAAACTTCCAGTAGAAATAAAAGGAAACATCCAAGTGACTTTGATTAGTTAGTAAATTTTAGATGCAATATGAAAAATCATGGTGCATAGAACAAGTTGTTTAGTTGAGCAATATTATAATTAAAAATTTCTTCACTGCTAAGAATGTTATTCAGAGAGTAAAATAAGAAAGGGACTGGGAAAATATTTCCAGGAAAAATATCTGATAAAGTGCCTGAATTCAAAACCTATACCTGACAATAAGAAAATGAAACAGTTTGCCTTAAGAAAATGCACAGAAGATATGGAACAGTATTCCAGAAAAAAAAAAACATATTGCAAACAAGCATATAAAAATAGTCAACTTTTTAAAAAAGAAATTGAATGTTAAAATCACAACAAGCTTGCTACTCCTCACGTAAATAAAATTTCCAATAGTAAAAATCTGGCCATTCTTATTGTAGTTGAACATATGCTATCCTAGGAATCATCATTTCTGTAAGTAATCCAAAATGGCTCAGTTACTTTGAAAGAAAGTTTGTTCTGTTTTTATTTGCTTTATTTTATTCAAGTAAACTATTACATCTGCTTAGAAACCCAACTGATTTGAAAATGTATGTCCACACAAAGATGACCATGAATGTTTCTAACATGTGTATTCATAATGCCCCCCAAACTGAAGGGAAACAAAAATGTTTGAATTGGTGAGCAGCTGTAGTCATCTGTGAAACAGACTACACATAAATAGAACTAATCTAAGAGCTCAAGAAAAGACATGGAGAATCTTAAATGCATATTGCTTGGCGAAAGAAGTTAGTCTCAAAAGGCAAAATATTGTTTTGGAAAAGACCAAATTATAGAAAAACTTAAAATATAAGTGTGATCAGGGATTTTCAGCGAAAAGGACAGAGTTAAACAGGTAAGTTATAAGGTGAAATTATTTTATACTCTACTGTCATGAGAAATACATGATACTGCATATGAACTTGTCAAAATACATGGAATATAAAATATGGTAAATAAAATTAAAAGAATATAAATATTTAAGCACTTATTTAAGGGATCAATTGAACTTATCATACAGTATCAGTAAAGGAAATAGAGGTATATTCTCTAAATAAATTTGGAATAACACCGAGTCCGTAAGATTAAAGACATAAGAAATATGTATACATTCTGTGTTCTACTTGGTAAAAGTAGTTTTGCAGGGAGGTGCAAGTTGACAGTTCTGGTACTGTTACACATGTGTGCCATATTTGACCAGTTATAGAAAATAGATGATATGTAAGGAGAAGCAATTGGAGTGGGAGTTCAGAGATAAGAAAAGAGATTAGAATGATCCATGTGGTAATTGATTAGCTTTTGACCCATCAGAATAAACTTAGGGAGAGTTATGCAGATATACATACATAAACATGGATACAGATATAGAGATATAGCTATGGATGATAGAGGTATAGGGAATATATATATATATATATATATATATATATATATATATAATTTCCTTGTTTTGTCAGCTGAAAAGATCTAGAACTGATGATACCCCACTAGCAATGAGGGTATCTAGTGTCCATATCAGCTTTTAATAGCATTCCTCAAGAGAGAACCAGGGATATTTTAAAGAAACAGTTAATTCTAAGACAGATATGGGAAATACACAACACAATCTTGAGTATCTTGCAGTGCCATAAAGTACTAAAGTGCTTCATACAAAACGAAACAAACAAGACAAATGATGTCAAAGCATAACACAAAACAAAACTGGGCTAACTGACCCATCAATCAACCAATGCACCCAACAAACTGCCAATGATATGACTATGCCAGGGGACACAGGGGTGAAAGAAATGGCCCCTAAAAGGGAGCAAAACCTAAATAAAGCAGCACTTAATTTTAACTCAAAGTATAAACTAACTATCCACGAATCCACACAGATATAAGTAAAAGATTAGATAAATAGTATGTAAATAACAAGAGGATAGAAAAACATCCTATTTAGAATTTTAAATACTTCGTATACTCTGCCCCCAAAGCAATGGGATGCAAGCTGCATGAGGCACCTTTTCTCTTGCTGTGTGAACAAGGAGGAAAAAAGATATAACTTTCCAATGGGAAAACCTGGCAAATAGCTACCTTTGCAAGAAGTTCCAAATAATCATCAACAGTAAAAAGTCCCTGTGATAGGAACGCTCTTAAGATAATATGACGAAATTGGGGCTCTTTGCTGTTTTGCTTCCCCAGAGTGTATGATTCCAGCTTACTCATGAAGAAAATCACCTGAAAAGCCCGAGTAGAGGAGCTTTCTTGAAAACGCCCGATCAATGCTTCTCAATACCGTCATAGTCCCACTCATGAAAGACAAAAGCTGTCACAGCCAAGAGGACAAATGACAACTAATGTGATGTTCCAGATGGGATCATGCAAAAGGAAAACAGTATTGAGTTAAAAAGGGAAGAAGTTTGAATACCATAATGGACTTCAGTTAAGAGTAATACAGGAATGTTAGTTTACAAATTATAATAAATGCAGTATTTTATTTCAAGTTACTAATAGAAGGGGAAAATAATTGTGAGTTGTTTACCTTTCTGCATTTTTCTTTAAACTTACACAAGTTCAAAAATTAAAATAAAAATCTGGAGTTGTAAAGCCATCAGTCTGCACCACGGGCCAGTGAATGGGTGGCCCAAAACCCCACAGGACAGTCAGCTATATGAGGGAGTCAGACATGCCGGATCAGAAGCGACTGTGAGCCCACCCTTCCTCTCCCTTCGTGCTCTAACCAGGGCTCCAACAGGTTGGAAGGCGCCTGTCTGCACTGGCCAGGGTGGGTGAGTGTGCTAATTCAAATACTATTGTCTTCTGCAAAAACTGTCAAATACACCCAGAAATAATATTTTTTCAGTTACCTGGGTATTCTTCACTCTGATTAACTTAAAGTATAAAAATAACCATTACATACATGTGCAAAATAGTCCATGCCGCTGCTACCGAGATCATGGGGCCTGGGTCCCCACACTTCTATATAATTTCAGTTTTAGGTACCAGGAATCAAACGCATGGCCTCCCACTTGCAGGAAGTCACTGTGCCACTGAGCTATAACCCCAGGCATATTCTCGCGTCTTTTGGCTTTTTTCTCTTGCTTTATTGCTGATTCTCCCAAAGTCATCTAAACTGAATAGGTTTGCCAAGGGGTATTCTCACTTTTAAAAACTGGTACCACACTATCAGTCTATATTCTTATACCTGAGTTATATCTTGACAAATACTGTGGGTTCTCCTTTAGATAGGAGTATAATTAAGCATGTTCAACAAACACAAGGTTAGTATAGTTAAATTTTAAACATTCGATACAGGGTAAAGATGAGCACTCTTTATTTGTGAACATTTTAGGTTTTTCTTTTCTCTTGTTTTTCTTGTCCACAGGGTCTCACTATGCAGCCCACATTTATAGTGATCCTCCTGCTTCCTGCCTCCCTAGTGCTGGGATTACAGGTGTGCACCACCACACCCAAACTCCATCGCCGGCTCAGCGCACCCGAAGGCGGGGCCGGCAAGGCAAGCGGAAGCAAGGATTGAACCCTGGCCGCTGTGCTTACTTTAGCAAGCGCTTAGTCTGCTGAGCTATACCGCCGGCCCTTATTTGTGAATATTTTAAAATGTTTCTATGTCAGTCTCAGAACACTAGAAGAGACAACAAACTATTTCAAAAACGTATCTCTGTATAATTTTATAAATGATACCCTGAAAGACAAACTAGCCCAAAATCATTACCACAAGAAAGACAAAGCATAGGTCAAATGGTGTCATTGGATAATTATTTTGGCTTTGCGGAGCATGTGTGTGTTTTGTGTGTGTATATGTGAGTGTGTGGTGCATATGCAACCTCATGTGCCTCTCTATAGAAAAAGGAGTACAGAAATGAAAGCCATGATACACTTCAGAGTGTGAAACTTCAAACACAGCCAGCATTCCAGGCTGGATTTCTCTCACCCCAGGAGCTAGGAAGCCAATCTATGACCTGGCCATCACCAGCACTGAGCCGGGCATACCCAGTGTCACTGTAGGTATGAAAAAGCATTTGTTCTCCTCGCTGTTTCTGAGTGACCTCTTGTAGGCTGATATGGTGACAAACGATGTGCAGCTCACCATCCTTTGCAGGTCATTATATTTCCAAATGAAGTTAGTGGGAGACTATAAATGATTTAATGAAAAAAAGTCCATGGAGAATGTATTATTCTTTCCCCACACATCCATCTGTTACTCAACTCTTCCTGTACAGCCCAAGGTTGAGCTAAAATTTTACATTATCTAGTATTTGCTCATGTTGCTAAAACTTCATTTGAAACATAAAATGATTGAAGTATCCAGCCAAGACATAAATGTTAGTGCAATTGGAAGTTATGGAAATAGACGAAATCAATCCATTGAAAAGCCAACAAATTCACATAGTCTGGTTTGACTCAGAACTCTATTTTCCCAGTGATTAACTTGTTGGGGTTTTGTTAAGTAGTTACACTCAATTTCAAATAACTGTCATAAAATATTGGCATAATAAAGAGCTGCTTTACTAGAGAATGAAGTGTGATCTGAAGAGAAAACAAGAGGGAAAGAACTGTGAATACCTTGCCCGGGGCCACTAGTTACCCCCATGGTTTTAGTGATTAAGAAAATTTAATTAAGACCTCATTCTTCCCTCACCAAGGCTCATTTCATTTTTCTTATTACAGACCACATTCTCCATTTCATTTTATTTATTTTAAGTCATTTATTTATTTATGTATTTATGTATTTACTTATTTATTTCAGGCTCTTGCTCTGCAGCTCCGACTCATAGTGATCCTTCTATTTTGGCCTCTCCAGGGCTGGGGTTACAGGCATGCACTACCACATCTGGTTTTAGTGGTTGGCATGATGCACCTGGAGTTCAGGGGGAGGCATGTGGTACTGAGGATCGAACCCGGGTCCTTGCACTTGTCAGGCAGGTGCATAGACTTCTGTGTTATCTCTTCAACCCCTCAAGTTTAGTTTTTGAAATCATTAAGCTGAGTAAATTTTATAATAATACTGAGGGTGAGGCACAGACTAAATACTTATAACAATATCTTAAATTCCAGGAGCTTGTAAATTTTTATTGCATGGCAAAAAGGACTTTGAGGTAGAGAGATGAAGGCTCAAGGCTTTTTGTGCAGGAATTTTCCTGTGTCTAATCACACATGTCCTTGAAATTAAGCTGTACTTCCCAGCTTCCGAGAACCTTGATGCCTGTGACAGGGATTCCTCTGTCCTAGAATAGAAGGAAGGATCCAGGGCACAGGAATGCAGCCAGGGTCCCTGGACAATCAGAAAGTCAGGGCACAGCTTTCTCCCACGGCTTCCATAAACAAGTACACCTCGTTTTTGTACTCTTTTGCTGGATGGTTAAGACCAGATAAAACAAGATTATATAACAAAAATGCAACTTTTATATCTGAGAACTTCAGTCAAATCCCCTCAGGATTTACCCTGAAACCCTGTACCACAGTTTGTAGATCATTTGTCAGTGTCAGCCATGTGGATGAGTCATGGCCATTGCTTGACCAATTTGCTCACTGTGAAAGCCTGAGAGAGTTTTCTGTTTAGGAGACTCTCCTCAGACACATCACATATTGTCAAACACTTTCAATTGTGGTCCCCTACTCTCCTTGATCAGTAAATTTGGGCTAGCACTGGCTTACAGAATGCTACAGTACAGATTCTCTTATGTCCTGGGTCCTCACTGACTTTGAAGGGCTATGGCCAAAATGTTGGCTTTCCTTGTGTGCCTTGTTTTTCCTCTAATTTTTGATCTGAAACTTAAGTTATTAACCCCCCCAGAAGAGAAACTTAATGATATTATTACCCCATAGCATAGGCAGTTGAGCTTAACCTCACTATCTGTCTGAATATCAAACATCTCAGAAATAACATGGAATAGGTAGCTTCTCTCAAGTATTGATATGTTAAATTTTAAATCCCTAAAGAATGTGAAGAAAAAAATAGAAATAAACAATTACATATTAAGTGAGGTTTAAAAAAGTAAAGCTGTATTAATATGTTGAGCTGTGAAAGGCTCAAGTCAACAACTTCTGACAACGCCAGTCTTAGGAATAACTCACTATTATTATAGACTAGTGGACTATATTGGATTGTTTTGCTGAATTCACTCACCTACAATATTTAAATGGCAATGAAATGCCTGTTTCTGACAAAACTAAACAAAAAAGGGGATACAAATGAAGGACCATTTTGTATCTGTGTATACAAAATAGTTAAGATAGATATACAGCTATTTTCTCTTCAATGGTAAGAAAGATTTGTACTAATACTATTTGGACAGTATATATATCATATCTGCATCTTGTACTATGAATAACTACTATGAAGACAATATGTAATGTATTAATTATTGTAACTGTCCTAATAACCTGTTTTGAAACAGTCTCATTGCTATTTGTTTCTCAATAAAATTTATTTAAAAAAGGAGTGAAGCCCTGCTGACACCCTGATTTTAGTCCAGTAAGACATCTGCAGCACTTCAACCTATTGAATAAATTAGCAAGTAAATGTGTGTTGTTGAAAGATGCTAAACTGTAGTAATTTGCTATGACACCAGTAGAAACTTAACCCAGGGCCTGTCATTGCTGGAGTATTTACTTGATACCAGGTATGATGCTTAATTATTTACATATCTGTATGTTCCTATTTTAGATCTGTGGAAACAGATTTAGTGAGGTGAAATGACTTGCTGAAGATTACACGCATATAAATTACAGGGAGGAAATTTGACTCCGCAATGTCAGAACTCTTAGTTATCCTTCTACCTGCTTTCTCAATTCATAGGGGAGTTCTACATATAAATAGTTTTTCCTAGAACCTTAATGTTGCTTGAATTTTCTCTGATAATATTTCATGGAATTAACAGTGAAGTGTGGTTTTGACTTGAACTTGCAGCACTTAGAATCGATTTGAAAATATTTTTCTTTCAGTGAAAGAGTATTGGAATGCCATCAGCTACTAAAAGGTTAATGACATACAAAGAAGATGAGTCTAGAGATTTGACATGCTGTTCTCCTGTAAAAAGCAATTAGAAATGTCGGTCAAAAATACACTTTTTCATTTAGGCATACATGGAATTCTGAGACATGTAGGGTAAGGAACCATCTTTGAAGGCTTTGACAAATGCGGAAATTTTAAACTTTAGCTTTAAGACCAATGAAGTCTCTAAACAGAATTTATGTTTCCAAAAGATAAGGTTCCACATAATACAAGACTCCCATTGCTATTACAATGTGGTGGGGGAAAGTAGAAGGAATTTGTTTTTTTTTTTTTACCTCTTGGTGATTACAAGGAAACTTCATTTGGCATTAGCAAGAGCACAGGATGGAAAACTAATTCCACTGAGAACCAAAAATCCAAATATAAAAGAGGACAGAGGAGGAAGGAAGAGGAGGAGGAGCAGTGAAGTGGAGGAGGAGGAAGAGGAGAAAAATAGGGAAGAAAATGTGGAGGGCAGGATGATGGAGGAAAGTGGCAAGAGAGAAATTAATTGAGAAAAATCAGGCTGAAATGGCTCTGGAACTCTGAGCTGCTACATTAGCAAAACACACATAGGTAGAAAAACTGGAACTTAAGTTTAATCAATTAGAGACTGCCAAATAAAGCTTAACAAGGAACCTCCTACCAACTTAAATTTTTTGGCTTTGCTTCCATATTCAACACATTCAAAAAAAAAAAAAAAAAAGAACAACCGTGGCTCACACTGCTGACATGGATCTCTAATGAGGGTCACTAAATTCATAAATCTTATAAAACTCAAATGTGTTCAGCTAAATTTATTCTATTTAATAATTTTTCTTTACTAGGACCCATGACATAAATCCACCCTGTTAAAGCAAAATCGTCAGGTCAGAAGCTTGATGTAAGTGGTCTTGAACTTAGGCTCTCGTTGAAGAAATCACAAATTCTCTTTGAAGGAATTTACCTTTGTCTGAGAACCCCAAGCAACCTCTTTCTGCTCAGTTAATGATACTTCAGTCCCTCCAGTAACTTGGCCAAAGTTCTTGGAATAACTCTACAGTTCTGTTTTCAAGCTTCGTTCTGTCAGCTAGCAAATCCTGTTTACCCTTACGATACACTTCATCTTCTCTGTTGGAGTATTCCAGTCTTCCTGTTAATGGTCTCCTTGCTTCTGTCTCTCTCTCCCCTGGAACATTATCAATGCAAGAGTCAAAGTGAATGCACCCAAATGTAAACCATGTAATTCCTATGCTCAAAACAGTTTAATGATTCTTACCTCATTAGTGACCTTCAGGGCCACAGATTTCATTCCACCCTCTTGGCTTTTGAGCCTCCTTTCCCTCTACTTTCCTAGGGCTGCAGCAGGGAAGACACTGCCATTTCTCTAGGGACCAACTCCAAATGCCAGAGCCTTGATTTTTGTACCATTGGGTTTTTGCTTGTGATGGGATCATTTGCCCACAAGGCGGCTGATTGGCCATGCCAGGAATTAATGTCCTCTAGGAACAGACTTTGACAGATGACTGATAGGAAGTACTATCTAACTGTCCCAGGGCCCTAATCTCAGTTGAACTGTGTGTTCCAGAGGTCTTTCCTTGGCTCTAAGCACCTCTAGTCTTAAGATCAACTGACCTGCAGGCTTACTTGTTAATTAATGCCTTCCCTTCCTTGCCTCCTGTGTTTTTCCTGTGCCACTGTCCTTTTACTCCTAAGTTATCTAGATGGTCTGGTTGTTCATCTCTATGGCACAGAAACCATGCAAGGGTCTCTTTCTTGGCCTTGCTGTTTCAGTTGCCCCGATGTGCCCCTGCCCCAAGCTGCTGCATTTGCACCCCTGCTCATGTATACGTAGGGCACTTATCCAGAAATAACTTAGGGCCGCTGACTTTATAATCTGTATCCTACTTTGTAGTTTCCTCTAAACCAGATATTTTGTCCATTCATACAGATCACAATCTTACCAATTAATACTGTATTGCTATATGTATGCATTCATTTGCTTGTGTATTGGATGTTCTCTTACTGACATACAACCTTTCTAAACAAGAAGATTTATATTTTGTTCATTGTTGTACAACAATGTTACAACAATGAATTAAGTATTAGATATTAGCTAAATGCATGACACAATAAAAAATAAGTAAGATAATCAATAGCTCAGTGGAAAAACGTACCCAAGCGCAAATGTAACAAAACACCTGCAAGCTGTTTCAGGGACTGGGGATTTGATCTCCGGGCCTGCTGTGGGAGCCTCACCCCTGGAGTGTGCTAAGACAGCAACTGTGACTGGATTTGGTGGTACACGCCTGTAATCGTAGCTCTTGGGAGTCTGTAAATAGGTGGATCACTGAGTCTGACCTAGAAGTGAGACTCTGAATACCCTGTGGACCCTTCCCTAAAATACAAAACAAAACAAAAAAAGTAACAAAAATACCATCAGTGAGAACAAACTGAACAAATAGATGGCAGAATAAAATCTACAAAAGCTTCCATTTGAAATTATTATAGAATTTATACATGCTTGATTTTTTCAGTAAATGTGAATGAGAAATACTCATAGCAGAAAAATATAAAAGAATCAGAGCCAGAAGTGATGATATGCAGTGGTAATCTTAACATCCTGGAGGCTGAGGTAGGAAAGTCACTATGAGTTTGAGGCCAGCCGGGATTACATATCAAGACTCTTCCTCAACCCCTCCTAAAAATAAAAATAAAATATAAAAATAAATGGTCTATAATACAATTAATCTCTTTGTGTTAAAATATTATACCTCAAAAATGCAATCACTGTGTTTATCAGTATATTGATTTTAGTTTAAAAGAAAATCAATCACCAGGGAGATGGCTCAGTGGAATAAGTACTTTCCTGGCAAGCACAAGGCCCTGAGTTCAATCTCTGGTTCCATCAAAAAAAAGGAAAAACAATGAACTGCATTAGTCAAAAATACTATCCTGAGTCCAGCACAAAGAAAAAGAGATGAAATACAGGAAAAGAGATAAAATGACCCAAAGATTACAGTGAAAAATTCTAGCCTATACTGACTAGGAACTTCAGAGTACAGGAAAGAAGAAAGTTAGAAACTTATATGAGGTGAACAATGGCATAACTGATAATGAACTTGTTGTCATGCTGTCAATAAATACTTACTCTGAATGAATAAAAGAAGCATCTCCTTTTTTAGGTGCTCAAAATGGACCCATGAAGCTAAGATCCTTCAAGAAAGACATGCCTGACTCCCTCAGTCACCCCAACTTCAGTCTGGAATCACTTTCTGGATTGGGGTTCAAGGATCTGGAAACTGAGCAAATCCTGGATTTCTCATAGAACAGAAGCATTGTGTAGAACTTAGGGGCTGCTGAGTAGTGAGACCCTCAGAAAAAGAACTCAGAAGGTCACAACAGGCCCCCTTAAGCCTTGGGTATGCTCAGTTTTGCATTATATACAATTAGGAGCCAACAGTATCTCAAAGAGAAGTCTCTAGAGTGCTGTTGATTGAGGCTGTGTAGTATTCAGATGGGGGGAGTCTCAAACAACAGGAGTGAAGAGAAGCTGCTAGTCATTCAGCTGAGGCCTTAAGAAGGCCATGCCTCAGGAAGGCTGCCTGATCCTGTGACAGCAGCGAAACTCAATGCGATTTAGGTTTAAAGTCATCTTCCAAGTTACCACTCTGGCAGAAAAATTTCAAGTCTTAGTGATAAAGTTCTTGAATTTTTTCTTGATTTTTTTATGAATTGGAGGTCTTATTGTTTAATGTGAATTATATGTGTATGAAGTTTAGAGTTGTTATTATAGTCAGATATTTTGTCTAATGATAAACTAAGTTGATATGACTATATAACATTCTTGTTATAAGTTGCTATGTATGAAATTTGTTTTAAAATTGTATTAAACACATTTAAAAATGACCACAACTCCAAGAACAAAAACAGAAAGAAACTACCAAACAGAGCAAACAATTAAACAGAGGGGAACAGTAGAAAACCAACAGCAGAAAAATAACACGATAAAGTTAAGCCAATGCATATCAATTACAACCACCAATGTAAATGACCTCAATTTACCAATTAAAAGAAACACTGGCTGGGAGAGTGGATCAAGAAACAAAACCCAACAATATGCTGCATACTAGAGGTGCATTTCACTCAAAAGGAAATTCATAGACTGAAAAATCAAAGGATGGAATACAATATTTCACATACCAAGAATCCAGAAAAAAGCAGGGGTAGCTATTATGTTCACAGACAGTGTGCACTGCAAACCAAGAGTGGTCAAGCATGATAAAGAAGGTCACTACATACTTGTTGTTGGGACAGACACCCTGATGGATGGGGGAGCTTCATCTGGCTCATAAGCTCAGTGTGAGGCCTAAACTGTGCTAGAATGGTTGGACGGGGGCATTACTTTTGGATCCCTCACAGTGCAGGTGAGCCATGACTCGGACAGGGTGTGAATGAGACCAGAGAAAGAGGAAGGGGCTGGAGACAAGAATATCCATTCTCTGTCATGGTAGGGACCCTTGGCTTCCCATCCAGGCTCCCTTCTGAAAAGCACACTCAGTTATGAGCTGATCAGCCAATGAACACTCTGATCAGGTTAGTGCACCCCATTTCTCATCACACCCTGACACCACCCCATCCGATACTCAAGCCTTTGGGGTCAGAGTTTTTGATTAAAAACGTAACAAAATGTTGAAAGTATTAAAAATGATTCTGCATTATTTCATTAATAAATTTTACTAATTAGGTTAATATGTAATTGTTTATTTGCATTTTAAAAATATTTTTAAAAATTTTTCTACATATTCTGTAAGGCCTTAAAGTTCAACATATCAATACTTGATTGAAAATACCTGTTCCATGTTGTGCTTAAGATGTTTGATATTCAGACACACAGTGAGGTTAAGCTCAGTTGCCTATGTTGTAGAGTAATAATAATAAGCTTCTCTTTTGGAGGGTTAACAAACTAAGTTTGAAGACCAAAAATTGGAGAAAAAAAGAGGGCTACAAGGACAGCCAACATTTTGAATCTGCCCTTTCAAGGTCAGTGAAGTCTCAGGATATAAGAGAACCTGTACTGTAACAGCATGTAACTCAGTTGTGTCCCAAAATTTTCTGATCAAGGATATCATGAGAAAAAAAAAAAATTGCGGCCGGGAGATGGCTCAGTGGAATAAGCGCTTCCCTGGCAAGCATAAGGGTCTGAGTTCAATCCCTGGTTCCACAAAAAAGAAAAAAGGATATCATGAGACCACAGAGGAGTGTGATGTAGCATGTGCAAAAGGAGAGTCACATAGAGAGAAAGCATTCTTTCTGGTTTTCACAGAGAGCAAATTGGTCAAGCAATGGCTGTGACTCATCCACACGTCTGACACTGACAAAGGATCTGCAAACTGCAGTACAAGGTTTCAGGATAAATCCTGATAGGATTTGACTGACCTTATGAGATACAAAAGCTACATTTCTTATTATATAGGTCTTGCTTTATCTTGGTCTTAACCATCTTGCTTATAAAAATACAAAAATGAAGTATAAAAAGTGAAGTCATTTTAATATGTTGAGCTGTAAAAGCCTCAGTCAACATTGCCAGTCTTATGGAAAGCCCACTACTATTTTGCTGAATTTCCGCACCTACGATATTTAAATGATAATAGAATACCCTTCTCATACAAAACTAAATAAATAAAGGGGATACAAATGAATAACTATTTTGTATCAAAATAGGGTAGATATACAGCTACATTTTCTCAATTCAGTGAATAGAAACTCTTGTTCTAATAGTATTTGTGGACAGGATATCATGTCTGCATCTTGTGCAGCGAATAACCAACACAACAATATGCAATGTATTAGTTATTGAAACTGTCCTACTAATCAGTTTTGAAACTGTCTCATTCTTATTTGTTTCTCAATAAAATTATTAAAAAGTAGCTGAATGGCTTAGAAAGAGTGCTTGTTAGGCATATAATGAGTACTACATGGAGTTTTAAGTTAGGGAAAACTCTTAAGTTATATGTCTAGTGCGCAATGTGTTCAATGAAGTACCATCTTTCTTTGTGTGTGTGCAGGGTCTCACTGTGCAGTTCAGACTCCTAGTGATCCTCTGGACTTCTGCCTCCCGAGTGCTAGTATTGCAGGTGTGTGCCAACACATTCGGACTTCATTTCAGGCTCAGCACTCCCTGGGGGATGGGGTCGCACAACACGTGGTGCCAGGTATCCAACTATGGCCCCTATGCTTTCCCAAGCAGGCACTTCATTCTCTGAGCTATACCGCCGGCTCTGAGATACCATCTTTACATATCTTCACAATGAAATGTGAAAAAAATTAAGTTTATAATAATTGTATCCCGTGCTAGTAAGAATGTGGTATTTTATATTTTCTGATGACAACATGAATTGTCATACCTTCCATTATGTGACTGTCATAATTTTGTATCACTTGAAGACCCAATAATTTTAATAAAATTGTGACAAAGATATCTTTCTAAAATTTATAAAGATGATTTTATTGCGTATAATAGTTTTACATGATTAAAATATTGAGCAACCAAAATTGGTAACACTAATTAGGTGTGATGTCATACACCTATAATCCCAGCACTTAGTGAGGCCCAGGCAAGATGACAGTAAGTTTGAACCCAGCTTATACAACTTAGCCAATTAATGAGACCCTGTCTTAAAATTAAAAAGAAGGGTTGAGGGGTAGCTCAGTGCACAGAGCCTGGGTTCAACTCCAGTCATGTAAAATTGGGCTATGAGATTAAATAATTTATGCTATGGATCAAAAGCACATTTTATATGTAAGTCAGCTTTAAACATCAACAAAAAGAATTTTGGAATATTCCATGTCTTTGTAAACCATTTAAAATCTATTCTAAAAAATACAGGTGTGTGTTTTAAACATACAGATGTTCTAAAAACATCTGTATCATTGATCATTAATTCCAAGGATGTCATCCTTCACTTATAGTATTGTAATATTGTTGCTAATTTGTAATTTTACTCTTCTGTCTCACTTTAATGTTTTCAAATTCATTTCTCTCTGATTCCAATATTATATTTTCTTTATTATAAATATTATTAATTTTATTTTAATATTTAAATCTTTCAATTTTTTAATCTTTGAAAATTATTTATGCCAATCATGTTAAATGAAATTTTACTTCTATTATTTATTTTACTTAAAAATCTCAACTTTGTATTTCTTTTTCCCTTTCATTCTTGTGTACATTCTTTGTTTTATATTAACTGCTTTACAAAGTTCTAGTAAATGAGTCCATTCAAAGGTCTTACAGGAAGAGGAAACCCCCATCACCAGCCAGGTGCTTGGAGACACTGTTTCTGAGCAAGTGTTTCTAACACCTGGCTTGTCTCAGTGACTGTCCGGGCACTATGAAAGCCGGGCTTCCAGTGATGTTAACATTATTGCCAAGTTCCATGGAGGGAACCCAAATGCTACCTGCTAGTGTGCTGTTGTTAACTTGACTTAGGTGAGATGATTGCAGAGGTCTAATGTCTTACATTACGCATTTGCCCATTTTGTGCCACAAGAAGCACAAACGTATTCACAAGATAGCTAATTTATATACGAGCGCTTATTACACTGAGCCATCCCCCCAGCCCCTTAGCTAAACTATTTTTATACCTAGCTTCTCTTAGTCCCTTGAAAAGAATGTTTTATGCTAATATTATATATACAAGATGCCACAACTATATCTTTTCTTTTTTTATATTTTTAAAGAGAATATAAAAAACAGATCAAGCAACATTAGAAATGATACAGAATTTCACTAAACAAAATATTAAGTATTTAACAATGGTTGTTATATTGCATTTTGTTGTCTTCAAATTATTGTTCAGATTATCAGGTAAGATTGGTCAAAAAATTATAAAAACCTAAGAATTGAGCATAACCACTCGTTTCAATAGGTCAACAGAAATCAGAGTACTATTTTTGAAGCTATCCTGTGCATATACAGAAATATTTTTCCCTTTCTTCTGTATCTTATATTCTAATTAACTAGTATGAAGACAACAGTATGTAATGTATCAACTCTCTTAACTGTCCTACTAACCTGTTTGAAAATTTGGTTTCATTGTTTATCTTTTTTTTTCTTTCAAATAAAAAAGGGGAAAGAGAAAGGAAGAAGCATATAGATATTAATCACTGGAGAAAAAATCAAACTTTTTCCACAGAGAAAACAAAATAATGTATCCAAAGAATCCAGCAAAAAACTACAATCCACAAAAAAAAAATCAACCAGTTCTGAAATTAGCACTAGATCACTTATCTCATCTTAGCAAAGGGTAGGTTCAGAAGAGATCAGAGACTTGGGCAGGTAAGAGGTAGGCAAAAGGCCCAGCAACTTCTGAAGTAGATGGCTAGACAGATGCAAGACGGTAATACTTTTGGGCATTGCAAGGAATATTATCTACAAAAAATAGACCTTCATAGTAGAGAGAAAGAAAAGTAGGATGTTAAGCTTGTACCACACAGGAGCCTTGGCACTGTACATAAGACAACACTGGCTACAAACTGGAGAGTTTCTGTTTGGTCCATTACCAGGAACATCTTCCCCGAATTAATGAGATCGTCTGTTAGAGTGCTGATTTAGTCTCTAAAGATTCTTTAAATTTCTCCGCCAAAATCATAATTACTTCTGGAGTCTAAATGAAAAAGAAATTTTGATGAGAGCCCAAGTGGCCACATTAGAAGTTGAGAAAGGATGGGAAATCTAGAAGCTTGGCCTGATTCAACCATTTCCATTATTACTATTTAATTGAAAAAATCATTCCTTGTTATAATTATTCCCAACACTTGTGTGATTTGTATGTGTCACAGAAGACAGTATCTGGAGTTCTGATTTTATTAAATTTGTATACTTATAGTAGATACTTTAAATTCATTTGTGACTAACTTTGCATGAATTGCCCTCATTTTTATGGCTTAAAATATTGCCAGTGTGTGTGCTCACTGAATCTCCTGAATATGATCAGACAGTCATGACTTAGGCTAGGAAACTAAAAAGTTGGTCATAAATAGATGTGTGTTCACTTTTCACCTTTCATAATGGGACAAAATTTTCTCATGAGGGACAAGGACAGTCTAGAGCTGCATGTAAATGAATAAGGGAATTCAGAGGCCAGGGAGAAGTGGATGAAAATAAAGTAAAAGCAGTATATTTTCCCTGTTAACTTGACATTGCGAATAGGATGCTTGTGTTGCCACAGACAGTTTTCCAGGATAAGAACATGAGTTTGATTTAGAAGACAAATAGCCAACTATAAATTCAGGCGTTCATTTCATTTTTTTTAGAAAACAATAAACACTGGACTACCTAAACTTGGACCAAGTCTTGTTTCACACTCTGTGTCATTGCACTGTGATGGCAATTTTACCTAAGTGGTATTGAAATCCACCTAGGGAGCCTCCATTATGCTCCTGAGGCAATAATGCTATCCTTGTTTCCCTTAAAATATAATATTCTTCAAGGTATGAAAATGTTACTTTTTCATAATGGGTTTGCCTTGAAAGCACAGCTATAGTGAAAACCAGTACTAAATCAAAGCCAACATAGGAAAGGAAGAAACATGAATAACATCTTCATTGGACCCAGAGATTCCAGCAAGTTCACCACTACTTTCCATCTGATTGACAAATGCAGTGGCATGGACAAAAGAACCATTGAGAAATCTGAGAAGGTGGCTGCAGAGATGGGGAAGGGTTCCTTCAAGTGTGCCTGGGTAGTGGATAAACTGAAAGTCAAGGGTGAGTGGGTTGTCACCATTGACATTTCCTCGTGAAAATTTGAGACCAGTCAGTCTGGGCTATCATTGATGCCCCTGGACACAAAGACTTCATCAAAAACATGATTATAGGCACATCTCAGACTGACTGGGCTGTCTTGATTGTTGCTGCTCGTGTTGGTGAACTTGAAGCTGGTGTCTCCAAGAGCAGGCAGACCCCCGAGGATACCTTTCTGGCTTAAACATTGGGTATGAAACAACTGATTGTTGGTGTTAACAAAGTGGAGTCCATGGAGCCAACCTATAGCCAGAAGAGATATAAAAACATTGTTAAGAAAGTCAGCACCTAGATTAAGTAAAATCATCTACAACCCTGACTCTATAACTTTTGTGCCAATTTCTGGTTGGCATGGTGATGGCATGCCGAAGTCAAGTGCTAACATGCCTTGGTTAAAAGGCCAGAAGGTCACTCATAAAGATGGCAATGCCAGCAGAACCACACTGCATCCTCCCAGCCAATCACCCAGCTGACAAGCCTTTGTGCCTGCACTTCCAGGATGCCTACACAATTGGTGGCATTGGTACTGTCCCCGTGGGCCTCCGTAGGCTGCTGTTCTCAAACCTTGTATGGTGATCGCCATCACTCCAGTCAATGTCAGAACTGAAGCTCTTCCTGGGGAAAGTGTGGGCTTCAATGTCAAGAACGTGTCTGTCAAAGATGTTCATTGTGGCAATGTTGGATGAGAGCAAAAATGACCCACAAATGAAAGCAGCTGGTTTCACTGTTCAGGGGATTATCCTGAAAGATTTTGCCTAGATCAGTGCTGCCTGTGCCCCTGTCCTGGATTGTCACACAGCTCTTATTGCTTGAAAGTTTACCGAGCTAAAAGACAAGATTGGGCACTATTCTGGTAAGAAGCTGGAAGGTGGGCCCAAAGTTTGAAATCTGGTGATGTTCCCATTGTTAACATGATTCCAAGCAAGCCCATGTGTGTCGAGAACGTCTCTGACTACCCACTTCTGAGTCATTTCACTGTGATGTGAGACAACAGTTGCAGTGGGACTTGGAGGTTGACAAGGTAAGCAAGTCTGCCTACAAGGCTCAGAAAGCTAAATGAATATTATTCCTAATAGCTGCACTGAATCTTTCTTAATCAGTGGTAGAAGACATTTCTCAGAACTGCTTCACCCAATTGGCTCTGAAGGATAGCAATGCATTCTGATTTCTTGAGAAGGGAAGGAGAATGCTTTTTGAACCAGTTTTGTGTGTATGTGTAGCAGTAATTATTTTTTAAATCAGTACTTTTTTTTTTTTAAATGTATTTGGTACAGAGTCACACTATGCAAAGCAGACACGCAGTGATCCTCCTGATTTCATCCCCCCCAGTGCTGAGGTTACAGGTATGTGCCATCATGCCTGGACTCGGTGGCTGGGTCAGTGCACCAGGTGGGGCTGTTGTAGCACATTGTGCCAGTGATTAAACCCCAATTCGGGCACTTGCCTAAGCAGGTGTTTAGTTCACTGAGATATCTCAGCATCCCTAAAAGCAATACTTTTTAATGAAACAACTTGACCAAAAATCTGTCACAGTATTTTGAGACCCATTAAAAATAAAGTTTAATGAAAACTTTCAGATTTATGGTATCATAAATATAAAACAAAAAAAATCCTGCCTTTGATTTTTAAAAACTCTATTTTGATTGTATGAATTTTAATTTTAATGTACTTAATAAATCTTGCTAAATGAATTATATGGGCAGGTGTGTAACTATAAGGGGAAGAGGCCAATAGGGTGAAGTCAAAGTTCCATCACTACTATTCGAAGCAGAAAGCTTTCCAGCCATTGTAACTTTGACAGAAAAGATCAGCTCCCTTTCACAAGTGTGTCACCCTGCTGGAGTCACAGATTTTGACAGCATAAAAGGCAAGGAGGAGGAGCCAGGCTACCATGCTCCAGAGAAGCCTCAGCTTCCATCCCTTCCCTTTGTTTTTTTTTTTTTTTTTTCTTTTTTTTTTTTTTGTCTTTTTGAGACAGGGTCTCGCTATGCAGTTCAGGCTGGCTTTAAGCTCACTTTGTAGCTCAGGCTGGTCTCGAACTCACAACAATCCTCCTGCCTCAGCCTCCCGAGTGCTGGGATTACAAGCATGCGCCACCACGCCCGGCTTCATCCCTTCCCTTTGTATTACAGCCATAATTTCAATTTTGAGTCTTGGCCTCTATCACTAGAATGCAAATTTCATGTCCACTATGAACACAAACTCTGTTCATTTCGTTTAATTTTTGCTGGAGTTACTGGAAATCAAACTTAGGACCTTGCAGTTGCCAGGCAGACACTTGTGCTGCTGAGCTAAAGCCTTGGCCTAGTTCATTTATTTTTTTTTTGCATGTTTTATTATTAATTTTATTGAGAAACAAATAGCAATGAGACAGTTTCAAAACAGGTTAGTAGTACAGTTTCAATAATTAACACATTGCATATTATCTTCATAGTAGTTATTCATGGTATAAGATGAAGACATGATATCCTGTCCAAACTCTATTAATACAAATCTTTCTTATCATTGAATTAAGAGAAAATAGCTGTGTACCTATCCTAACTATTTTGTATATACAGATATATACTATATATATATATGTATATATATATATATATATATATATATATATATATCCCTCTTTTGTTTAGTTTTGTCAGAGATGGGTATTCTATTGCCATTTAAATATTGTAGGTGTGTGAATTCAGCAAAATAATCCAATATAGCCCAGTAGTCCATAATAGTAGTGTTTAACAGCAGGACTGGTAATGTAAAAAGTTGCCGACTTGAGCCCTTTACAGCTCAGCATACTAATATGGCTTTACTTTTTACATCTAATTTTTATACTTTTCTGCTGTATGGTTAATACCAAGATAAAGCAAGACCTATATGGTAAGGAATGTAATTGTTGTATCTGACAAGGCCAGTCAACTTGCCTCTGGATTTACCATGAAACCCTGTCCTGCAGTTTGTAGATCCTTTGTCAATGTCAGAAGTGTGGATGAGTCATGGCCATTCTTGACCAATTTGCTCTCTGTGAAAGCCTGAGAGAATGTTTGCTCTCTAAGTGACTCTCTTTAGGCATGTTATAGATCATTGATCTCTTTTCTCTGTGGTCTCATAATATCCTTGATCAGAGAACTTGAGAAACCATTGAGTTATGGGATGTTACAGTACAGGTTCTCTTATGCCCTTTGTCCTCACTGACCTTGAAGGGCTAGGGCTAAAATGCTGGCTATCCTTGTACCTCTTCTTTTTCTCTAATTTTTTGTCTACACACCTAAGTTGTTAACCCCCCAGAAGAGAAGCTTAAGTATATTATTACCCTATAACATAAGCAGTTGAACTTAACCTCACTATCTGTCTGAATATCAAACATCTTAAGCACAACATGGAACAGGTATTTTCAATCAGATATTGATAATTTAAACTTTAAATCCCTACAGATTGAAGAAAAAATAAAAAATATTAAAAATAGGAATAAATCATTGCATATTTTTACACAGAAATTTAGAAATCTATCCATATACAGCACTGTAGCAGGACAGTCCTAATACACTTCTTTTCTGATCTCTTGTTTTCATTTATTACTCACTTTTTTAAAATAAGAGAGAGAGTGTAGTAGTAACTGATGTGACATTAGATGGCCATGCTGTGAAGCTGGAGTGCAGTGGTAAATAGGCCAACTGAATTGATTATTATGTTTGCAAAGGGTTGTTCTGGTTCACTTATGGGACATGGAGACTTTGAAGGGACATTTCAACAGTATGAACCAAGGTAATTTGGTAAGACATGAATAGTGGCCATGTAAGAAAGTGGATATTTTGAGATTTTTTTTGGGAGAAGAACCTACTGGAAATCCTGCAGAATTGCAAATGTGTGAGGAGGGAAGTAGTTAAGAATTATTCATGTGATGCTCACTTCAGTAATTGGATTCATGGTGGAGTAATTTACTCAGAAGAAAGTGCCTGGGGAGAAAATATATTTAGAGGACACATTTAATTGTGATCTGTAGTTGGAATTACATGGTCAAATTGCAAAAGGCTGTGGAGCGCAAGAGACTTAAATTTAGAAGTATTTAACGTCAAATGGAATGAGATCTTCTAGGGAAAGGTTATAACTCAGGAACAAATCATTGGATATTTCAAAATTAGAAACAAAAAAGGAGAAGCCAGCAAAGGACATGCAGAAAGAGAGGAAGACAGATCCAGAGTAGTTTCCAGGAAGTCATGCAAGGAGGGTAAGAGTGGTCACCAAGCACAGATGAGGCTGACGCAAATGAAGATCGCCAGGGTTCACAGATTTGTGAAGAAAGATGCTTTCATCACTGAAAAGCCTGATGTTCCTGAAAAGAGAATGGGAATCTTCTTTTTCTGCTTTGGGAGTGGAATAAGCAAAGAAAATATTTTGTGCCTGGTACATATGGAACTCTGTGTTATGTATGAGTACTAGTAGTTGTTGCATAAAAGCCAGCGATTCTTCAATGCAATGGCTAAGTGATTGAAAAAGAAGGAAAGGCCAGGCAAGGTGGTGCATGCCTGTAATCGCAGTACTTGGGAGGCTGAGGCAGGAGGATTGTTGCAATTTCAAGACCTACCTTGGCTAGAAAATGACCTCAAGGCCAGCCTGAGCTCATAGAAAGATACTCTCTGAAAAGAAAAAAAGGAAGACAATGAAAAATGAGGAGGAGGAAGAGGAAGAAGAAGAGGAGGAAGGGGAAGAGGAAGGAGGAAGGGGAGTGGGAGGAGGAAGAGAAGGAGAAGGAGAGGAGGAGGAGGAGGCCGAGGACGAAGATGAAGACGAAGGCAAAGAAGACGAAGATGAAGAAGACGAAGACAAAGAAACAATTAAAGAACTTATCAGAGGCCAGGGATTACAAGAAACTGTATCAGGCAGTTTTTCTGATAGGTATCCTCTCTTGCAAGCTTAGGCATTCCCAATGAACGAGTTTATTCCTTCACACAATGTCATTTCAGTGCCCCTGTACTTAGGACCACCGCGTGCCTCTCTGTGGTTGGAGTGCCTGGCTCCAGTGGCTCCCATACTTTGGGCTCCTGTCTTCATCTCTCCTGATCACATTTAGAGAAAGACTGTTCTCTTTTGTTAGACACAGATTTTATCAATAGAAAGCTATAGGAGAATTTGCATCATTTGGAGAAACAATAAGGCAAAATAAGCAGTTCAAGTTTAAAATAAGTCTGTTCCAGATAATGAGAACGTATGTAGCTATATATTAATATCCAAAAATATCAGCATAGGTGAACAAATGAAAAATGATTAGTGAGCCAAACCTGGAAAATCATACAAGCAATAATGTTCTTATTGCTTTGAGGTGCATCTCAGGCATTCAGAATTTCTCTAACTAGAATATCCAGTAGTACAAGCATCGTAATAATATATTAAAGAAAAAAATGTATGACCATCTCAATAGATGCAGAAAAATCTATCTTCAAATTCTCCACTTTTATCAAGACGCAAGCATGAGGTGCTAGCTGGGGACTGAATTCCTCACTGTCTTTGTGTCTAGAACTGGCCATGTGGCTAAGCCCGGCCAACACACTGACGGCACCACTGAAGTGCACAGCCTCCGGATAATTAACCATGCTTTCATTGCTGGGTCTTCCTTTCCTTCTCCTTTTCCCAGCATTCCATCCAGACCTGCTCTACCCCAGATGAACTCAGATCACCACAAATCAGATCCACTTGTGGAATACCTTTTAATTTTCACTTATATCATTATCGTATGTGTTCTTTACCTGTCCTAATAAATGCTAAGCTTCCTGAACCAGTTTTGCTGTTCATCTCCATATATCCTTTAAGAACTTGAGATAAAAATGAGTGCAAATAAAGTAGTTTTAAGCATATATTTCATTTCCGTCTACTTTGTTTGCTTGTCCCTTCTGTTGGCTGAATGTGGTGCTATTTATTTCAGGCCAATTCATACCCAGTTAAAAAATTAAGGTACAATTTTAAAAATTTGAGCCATATAAACCCTCATGTTACACTTAATTGAAGATGTCTAATAACCATTTGTCTTCCCAGTACAAGGAAAGTAGCCTAAAGCCTTGGAAAACAGAGCTGGGATGTCAGGAGCTCAGAAGCTATTTGCTAAATTTTTACATTCATAATACAGAACATAAAGACAAAATGTTCATTTCTTG
Organism: Ctenomys sociabilis; assembly: GCA_004027165.1. Classification (NCBI taxonomy): domain Eukaryota; kingdom Metazoa; phylum Chordata; class Mammalia; order Rodentia; family Ctenomyidae; genus Ctenomys; species Ctenomys sociabilis. The sequence goes on from PVKA01000735.1 coordinate 156,502, forward strand.
ACATTCCAGTAGACTAAATTATAAAGAGGTCCTAATTCAGTTTAGGAAAGAATTTTTAGCTTGTATGATAAAGTACTTGCTTATTTCTAGAATCAAATAAGCAACAGTTATTTATTTAATAATTACTAGATGTTATATGAATATTGATATTTTTATATAAAACCCTCTTTATACCTGATTTATTCATTGAAACTTGTTTTGAGCTTGAGGATTGCTAAGATTTTCCTAGTTATCAAAGCCCTTTTCATTTTGTTTTTAATAGTTCTTTGTCATTAAAACTATTTGTAGTAAAAGGTATGACATTTTACAATAGATTTCCCACTACAAACCATTTAGACTGGAGTCTTTTTGTACAGCTACGTAATAATGGTAAACAGGAATATTCCATGATGAAAGGTAAAGAAATAGCAGGTACATACAGGAGGAAATTGTGACTAGAATTCCTTGTGTAGTCAGTTATAGAAGGAGAGATATAATCAATAAAACAACTGTTTCGTTGAACAATAAAGATTTAGTGTAAAAATCACTTGAAATACCATGGGTGTGAACTGTGTGAGTGTATAGAAACTTTCCATCAGGGGCTGGGGAGATGGCTCAGTAGAATAAGCACTTCCCTAGCAAGCACAAGGTCCTGAGTTCAATCCCCAGTTCTGCAAAAAAAAAAAAAAAAAAAGAAAGAAAAAAAAGAAACTTTCCAAACTCAGAAGCATTTACAACGACAATAGAGATCATTCACAAAGTTGTGTGATTTTTTGAAAAAAAGTTATTGAGAAAGAAATAGCAATGAGATAACCTCAAAACAAGTCAGTAAGACAGCTACAATACCTAACACATTGCATATTAAAACTTTTGTCCTTAAATCATACATCAATAGTATACTTTCCCAGGTAGCAGTGGCCAAAAGTTTCCACTGAAAAGTCTAACGATCAGAAGATGATTTATCTTCTGAACCTTCCCAGGTAGCATCCTCCTCAAAGCACTAAATATACAAGAGAAGTAGAGGAACCAGATAGTTTGTGTCCAGACCTCTAAGACTGCATTTTCTATGTACCAGAAAATGAACTGAGCATTCTAACATTTCTAACATGATGTACTTTTTTTTTTTTTGGTAACTGGGGATTGAACTCAGGACCTTGCACTTGCCAGGCAGGTGCTTATGCCACTGAGCTGTCTCCCAGGCCACAGTGTACTTGTACTGGAGCAATTTTCAAATAGAAAAATCTTTAATATTTAGTAAATTCATCAACTCTATTGTGAGCTAAACCAGGCTTCCCTTCAATTTTTTTTTTATTATACAGACTTTACAACCAAAAAACTAGTAAAATAATAAATGAAGTTAGAAAAGGAATAAGGAATGTCCTCCACCATACTCATTCCTTGATGATGACAGGAGCTCAGTGCCCTGTTTGTTCCTGCATGTTCGGCAATGAGGGATTTGAATCCTGTCCTGCAATACCCGGTCTGTTTTCTCTGCTAGCTCAGGCAGGTATAACATGGATTCCATGTATCCCCAAAGTGTTTCATGTAGCCCAGAACAGTTTCAACCTAATACAATTCAGGGACATTTGTGAAACAACATAGTCTAAGAGTTTCTAATCCAAATTTCAAAGATGTTGGCCTTATTACAAACTACAATAGCAGTTTCAAAGCTCTAGTTTGGGCTTTTTGAATTATTTCAAGAAGTCAATTGAGAAAGACCAAAAATTAACAAAAACTCTGTTCCTTAGTGTAGTCCTATATGCTTCAGTGTTCAGTAGCTTTTCCTTCCTGAATTAATTTTGTAGGGTTGCTCATGATGTAGAGAATAAGTTATTAAGCAATGCATTTATATTGAAAGTGCGTGTGTGTGTGTGTGTGTGTGTGTGTGTGTGTGTGTTTGTGTGTGTGTGTGTGTGAGGGGGAGAGAGAGACAGACAGACAGACAGACAGAGGAGAGTCTTTAGGGAGGCACAGCATGAGAAGGAATAAAGGGACTCTAAATCTGAGGAGTGAAGTACACATTGATGTGATTTTTTTCTTAAATCTTATTCCTCTACAAGTAAGCCTGGCATAGAAACGTTATGAGATTTCCCAATTCTTTTTAGCTTTGGGTCTTTCCTGCTCTAGAACTGCCAGAGATGGTTGTCTGACAAATCTTTGAACCTGAACTGAGCCAGACAATTAGAGTTCTGGAAGCACAGTTCCAATGAAGGGAATGACTCAAAAACATCTGGCTGTGAATCTATGTGGCACAGATGCAGCAAGTTCAGAAGGGCCAAGCGGGTGATCCGAGCCAATGCACAGAATCTTTCTGAGCTGTGAGCTCAAAATAGAAAGTATAAGCTAGTATTTTAAATGAAAAATGGCTATAGTAGTTGTATAAACAAAGACTGAATAATAAGGCTAATGACTTACATTTCTACAGCAACTGGCATATTTCAGTTGCATTTATAGAGACCTTCCCATGTGCTACCAGACAGTTCTATACTACAGGGTTATATTATGTAGTTTTCCTTCGTTTGGGTTTGTATATCCATACACATAGAATACTAACGCATCTGACTCCACTTGTTTTTATGAAAGAAGCATCAGAAATATATCAATTTGGATATCTTCATGATAAATGATCTTTCAGTGAAAAGTAAGGCAGTGGGATTGAAAGTTTGGGTTCTCTTACTGATATCGCAACCATCCTCTTTATTAGTGATATTAATTTAAAAGCTATGGCTCCTTGGGCAATCTGCACCTGTGAAGTCAGGTGAAGATAGCCCGCAGGGGCCAGGAAATGGTTCATTAGGAAGAACGGATGTTGTCCACAGCACAAGTGCATTGTCTAGGGCAGCAGAGTTGCAGGCTTCAGGGCACTATTGCTAGAAGTCAAGCAGGTGAGTACTCAGAACCCGAGGAGGAGCGAGTCACATGTACAAGCAGGCAGATCTGAAACAGGAACATGTTCAGGCTGAACATGCTCAGGTCTCCATCCCAATTTGGCAAATGAACAGGTTATTCTTCCTGTCTTAGGGAGACAAGAGCAACCACTCATGGATAAATTGAACACATTATTTTTATACGTTTTCCTACCAGAGAAGTGATTGAATAATTTCTTCTCTTTATTTATTTATTTATTTATTTATTTATTTATTTATTTATTTAGCTCAGGCTGGTCTCGAACTCATACCAATCCTCCTGCCTCAGCCTCCCGAGTGCTGGGATTACAGGCGTGCGCCACCACGCCCGGCTAATTTCTTCTCTTTATTGAATCAGTAGGAGTGGACAATGTATAAGCTCTGATAGCAAACGTATTTATTTGATAAGCATAACTATTTGCTACTTTAACTGAGTTCATTTTGCTCTCTAGACATCAATTTTAATTAGTTAGATTAATTAGTTATGCTTAAATCCATGTTTGCAAGTCAGACCTTAAACCCATATCCAGGTACTAATGCTATTAACCATCAAGCCACAGAGTGGGTGGAACAGCAGAGTAGATGGGAACTTATTAAAAGCTACCTACTATTTTGTTATATCCAGGTATTCCACCAACAAAATCTGTTTTGATTTTTCCCACATTGTCATCGTGCAGGGAAATTTGCTTGAACACACTAATGGCCTTCGTAAATCTTTGAAAGACCCATAGTGTAGTTTCACTGATGTATCTCTTTTGTCTCAATAAGAAAAAGCTTGCTAAATTGAAATTATAATTCAGATAATAAATTTCCTTTCTTTCAAGCACAACTAAGAACCAAACTTTGTCATATAATCTTGCAAATAATTCTTTAATCTTATGGATACTATTAGAAACTGAATTAAAAAATTACATAAGCAATTGAAAATGAATCACATTAACATCATGGATCTATAATGTCGAATAGCTCTTTTTAAAGCCAAGTCTATACTATGATTCTGGATCACTTATAAAACTACATAATATATAATAATTAGAAGGCACAATATAACTTTATATAAAAATATGAAAAAATTGATCCAAATTTTTATCATGGCAAAGATTTTTCTAAATAAAACTTCTATCAGTTAAGCAAAAGCAACTACTTGCTTACATGATGCCACATGTATTGTTTTCCATATTCTTTTTAATATACTTGCATTTTTAATGTGCTGTTGTTATTGCTATGACCATAAATCAAAATTTACTGAATGTTGCATGCAAACTGAATTATTATCTGTTTATTAGGAGACTTTAATCATAAAATTGTTTTAAAAATAATTATATACTATAGATATTTTTCTGAAATTACATTTGTTTACCAACTTCTTTTGCCTTTCTCCAAATGCATATGACAAATGTGAGAACTAAGGTTGAAAAATATGGGTCTGAAATCTACATACTTTAGTACTGAATATAGCCATCTCAGAGAAGTAGTGAGTATGGCTACATTGATGTTCTCAGAGTTGAGTTTAAGGTTACTTATTTGTTCATTTGTTTTGAGATGGTCTTCTATGTAGTTTAGGCTGGCCTTGAACTCAGTGTGTTGCCCTGGCTGGTCTTGTGCTTCTTCCAATCCTGCCTCAGCCTCCCAGGTGCTAGGATTATAGGCATGCACCAACATGTCCAGCTAAGGATATTTAAAAGAACTCAGAAAATTGATACACATTGACTGTAGATATAGTAAATCACATGTTTGCTGTTAAATGATAATCAATACTATTGAGACTGTACAGTATGCCATATATTGGTTAAATAGTTATGGTGTTTAGTGATGTGATATGTTCAATAATGGTTTAAGGTGCCATTCATAAGAATGAGGTTCCATGACATAAAATAACTTGGCCCAGTTTAACGTGGGTAGTATGGATTGAAAACAGGATTTAAACACAAACATGAGATCAACAAGAAAAGGAAGAAAGGAAGGAAGACAGAAGGAAGAAAGGAAGGAAGGAAGGAAGGAAGGAAGGAAGGAAGGAAGGAAGAAAGAAAGGAAAGAAGGAAAGAAGGAAACAAAAACAAAAGACATATTGGTTGGAAAGAAAGAAGAAAACTCTTCTGCATCAGTGATATAATTACAGACAACTCTCAAAGGATTCGCAAAAGAAACAAAAGGTTTCTTAGGAGTCTTCCAAAGCAGCTGCACCAGTCTACATTCCCACCAACAGTGAATAAGTGTTCCTTTTTCCCCATGGCCGCTCCAGAATTTGTTATTAGTTGATTTCTTTATGATAGCCATTCTTCCTGGGAAGAGATGGTACTCCAATGTTGTTTTAATTTGCATTTCTTGAATAACCAGTGCTGTGGAATATTTTCTAATGCATTTGTCATTTGTATTTCTTCCTCTGATAAATGTGTATTCATCTCAGATGCCCATTTTTGGATTGCGTCTTTATATTTTGAGAGCCTGACTTTTTTTCAGTTCTTTATATGCTAGATAGAAGTCTTTTGTCCTAATGATGGTTTGTTAAAATTTTTTTCCAATTGTGAGTTGCCTTTTCACTCTGTTGGAAATTTCTTTTAACATATAGAATCTTCTCACTAATATGAGATTCCAGTTGTTGATTCTTGTGCAGTTTGGATTTTGTTCATAAACTCAAGAGAAAATAAAAAATAACAAAACTAGTAACATCCAGTGTGAGAACTGCTAAAACAGGTTAGAAAGTGTTAAAAGTACCAACAAGTACAGATGAAGTAAAAAGTTTGGGGTTAAAGTTCTTTCAATTTTTTTTTTTTTTTTTTTTTGGTATTTTAGGGAAGAGTCTATAGGGTGTTCAGGGTCTCACCACTAGATCAGACTCATAGTGTTTCACCTGTTTACAGCCTCCAAGACCTGGGATTGCAAGCATGCCTCACCATGCTCAATCTAGTTCTCTCAATCTTAAGAAAAAAGTTGTCATAGTGATTAAAATTAGACTTCTAGACAAGGTTTGTCTGTTAAAATTTCAAAAGACTGACTGTAAAGAGTGTGACGATTAACTGGATCATCCCCTTGATTGGTCTGATAAATCTAGTAGGAAGTTGATGCAGTATACTCCTGGGTATGACTGTGAGGGTGTTTCCAAAATCTTGGGCATGTTGGACAGCATGCTGCTGGGGAGCCCTGCCCCCCTGATGTGGTCAGTACTGGTCGATTGGTGCAGGGTCTTGATAAAACAAAAGGGGAAGAAGGCAGAAACCAAACAGCTGTGCTTGTCCTGCCCTCTCTGCCTGCAGGCTGCCATGAGGTGAGTCGCTTTCCTCTATGTCCATCCGTCAGATGTTTCTGCCTTCACAGCTACAGAAATGCTAGAGCCAGACTGTAGGCTGAGTCCTCTGAAACGGACTAAAATAAGGTTTGTCAGTCTTTATGTTGTTCTCGTGTGTTTTGTTACAAAAATGAAAAGTTGACTAAAACAGTATCTTCCAGGGATGTGGCCAACATCCCCTATTGTCTGTATGAGGGTAACAGTGAAAGATGAAGGCACACATTTAATAATATGTAAAGAGACAAAAATGAAGTAATAAAATGTATTATGTAAATGAGACGGAGACAAATTTAGTGATATGTAAAAGGGATTCTAGCAGATAAGTGCCACCTGGATGGAGATGCTATGGAAACAGAAAACTTAAATAGAATGACATATTTCATAGGAATATTGGTGTGTGTGTGTGTGTGTGTATCTTGCTATGTAACCCAGGCTGCCTCACACTAGCAGCAACACTTCTGAGACCTAGGATTACGGGATTATGCCACCACAGTAGGAAATATTAACTAAAAACAGCTGTGGCCATGTTAATATAGAAAATGTAATCATTAAAGTAAAAAGAATTCTTTATTTCTTTTTTTAATTTTTAGGGAAGGGTCTACACTGTGTTCAGGTTCTAGCTACTAGATTGGACTCATAGTGATCCACCTATTTACAGCCTCCCAAGAGCTGGGATTGCAGGAGTGTGCCACCAAGCCCAGTCTCAATTGCCATCTCAGTGCAACCCGGGGGTGGGGCCAGCATGGCAGGCTCAGGGATCAAACCCTTGGCCCCTATACCTGCTTGCAGGTGCTTTAATCTGCTGAGCTATTTGGCAAGCCGTGTGAAAGTAATTCTTGAAATGATTATTATATAACATTGGGATACTTAATTCACTTAAATGGAAATAAACTGTTAAATGTACATGAGTGTAATTTCATAGCATCATATATAAATTTAAAATCTGAAATAATAAATTCAAAACTAATAATTAATAGATAATTTAAGCAAACTATTGGCAAAGATGTATATCTCAAATTTCATTTGACAATGTATTTGAATAATTCATTTGTCCATTAACTGGTAAAATGACCCTTTTAAATTTATAATTACATAATTTAACCACATAGTAGAATATGCCAACCATGAAAGTTTTTGTTATGACACAGATCATGTCTTTGAATAGTGTGCTATCATTATATAAAGTAGCAATAAAACAATAAATGGAATAGAAGCTTGAAATTTAGAGCACACTAAGTAATTCATTCATTAAATTAAAATTTTCATGGAAATAGTAGTAAATAAGTTGGGACCAATGGTAAAAAAATTGAATAAAATGACTCAGAGGGACAGATGAATAAGCAATTACTAAAATAGCTATTATTTTAGATATTAATTGATAAGTAAAAGGAAGAAAAAAATCATATAATTAAAAACAGTCAATTTGAGATGTTAACAAAGAATACTAAACGAAAAGCATACAGAAAATATAATAAAGAAGCAAGTAGAATATATTAGAATTTTTTAAATTATTGATTATGCATATAGATTATTATTATTATTATTGTTATGATTATTAGCATCATCATATTTTCAGTACCAGGAATCAAACTCAGGATCTTGAAACTTCCAGGTAGGTGCTTATGCCACTAAGCAATGCCCCTGGCCCTACAGTTACTGACTACATAGACATTAATGAAAAAGAATTTCAGAAGGCACAATTCTAGCAATGTAAAATAGAACATAAAATGAAGAAATTTTTTTTTCTAAGACTAAAAAGTTTTGTGACATATGGGGAAGGAATGACCAATGAAAGTTATCACTATGATTGCCATGGAATTAGATGAAAAGACTCAAGTTTGCTGAAGAGAGTTTAAAACTGATGTTTGCTCTTAATGATATCAAAATAATCATAAGAAGCACTTATACTTTACAGAATAATACACAGAGTCTGTTTCATTTTCAAAAAATGGGTCATAATAGCAGTCAAACAGAAGTCTGAACACCTGAGTTAACATAAAGGTTTAATAAGGTATAACAAAGGGTTGTGCATGCTAGTGTGCTTTTATGTCAGATCCAAATTCAGTTCTGGAACCTACCAGAGTTTTATATGGAACCCAGGGGAAGCAGCTTTTCCATACAAAACAACAGAAGGACAATAAGGAAAACCAGACTCTGCTGGATGTCTATAATACTCATCTGCAGTAAGTCTTAAGATCAAGAAAATCTTAAAGAGAAAATTATTTTCAACTTTAAATAATGATTTAAAATATGTTAATAAAGGGCTTAACATTAGTTCAGTGGATTAAAGCACCTGCAGGCAGGCACAGGGGCCTGGGGTTCCTGCCAGGCCAGCCCCACCTCTAGGGAGTGCTGAGCTTGCAATTGAGCCTGGGCCTGGTGGCACAGGCCTGTAATCCCAGCTATTTTTGCCTCAGTCTGTTAAATAGGTGAAATTATAAATCAGTTATGCCCACTGAATAACTTTTATATAATTCATATGTATTTTTTAAAGATAGCATTCTTTAAAGTTTTTATGAAACTTGCTTAATTGGGTGCAAAAGTTAGATGTAAATGATATGCAAAGAAACTATAAGAGCTTCCTTGGCAAGCGTAAGGGTCTGAGTTCAATGCTCAGTTCCTCCAAAAGAAAAAAAAAAAAAGAAAAGAAAAGAAATTGTAAGTCAGTATAATTTATAAGCATAAAATGAAAATATGAAACAAAATAGTAGCAAAACAAGTTCAGTAATATATAAGCAAATATATAGTACACCACATTTTTCCTAATGTGAAAACAAGGATTATTTAAGCTAAGATAATATACTGATGTCATTCAGCATTTTAGTAGATAAAAGAGGATTGATAGTCCACACCAACAGATATAAAGGCAGAATTTCTTAAAAATAAAAACCATTGTTTTATCTGATTTGAATGTCCTGAGGGAAATCCTTCCAGTTTTATTACCTTCTCATAGAAGTCAAGGTATATGCCATTTATAAATTCTGGATGTGACAGAAGATATGAGCTTTTGAGAAGTTCTGTGATGTATAGAATTCAAGACAGCAGTATACAAGATAGCAAAAGGTTCATATAATATGAAGATCAGTCTTGGCAAGTTCAGGGAGCAGAGCAGAGAAATAGTGCCAGATTTCAAGTTTAAAGCCAGCCTATGCAACTTCTCAAGCAGCTGTATCAAAGTAAAATTTTAAAAAGGAGTTGTGGATACAGCACACTGGTGTAGAACAGATGTTCAATACTCTGGGTTCCTTCTCTAGCAACACACACACACACACACACACACACACAAGCGAAATACAGAGTACAAAGGTTAAGTGTAATTGAAATTGAATAAAGTTCTTATACTGGCTGTGAAATACTATTACATGAAGAAAGACTGTAATAAATTAAAGATGCAAATTGTAATCCAACAATGAGAACATTTACAAAATAAAGCAATATAGTTAAAATCAACGTCCAAATAGCTCAGCAGATTAAAGCACCTGCAAGTAGGCGCAGGGACCAGGGGTTTGATCCCAGGGTCTGCTGTGCCGGCCCCAACCTGGGGCACTCTGAGATGGCAATTGAGACTAGGCGTGGTGGTGCATGCCAAATCTCAGCTTGTGGGAGGCTGTAAACAGGAGTATCACTACAAGTCCGATCTAGTAGTGAGACCCTGAACACCATGTAGACCCTTTCCTAAAATACAAAAAAAAAATGAAACCTGATAAAATTGAATACTAAAAATTATGAGTCATCCATTTATTCTGAGTTAAAATTATTGCATGAAGAAAACAAAGAGAGGTAGACTTGATACAATGATAACAATATCATAATGAGTAAGAATAGGGTAAGATTATGGAGCCACAGAAGAAATAGATTGAAGTTCTATAGTGTGCCTGGGGAGAGTCATATGGAGAGAAACCTTTCTCTCAGGCTCTCACAGAGAGCAAACTGGTCAAGCATTGGCCGTGACTCATCCACATGGATGACACAGACAAAGGATCTACAGAATAATGTACAGGACTACAAGATAAACCCTGAGGGGACTTCACTGACCTTATAAGAAACATAATGTACATGTGTTGGTATATAGGTCTTGGTCTATCTAGGTCTTAACCATCCAGCAGAAAAGTATAAAAGTGAAGTATACATCACAGGGCCATAATATTAAGTTGAGCTGTAAATGGTTATGGTCGACAACTTCTTTGGATAACTCACTATTATTGTGGAATGCTGGACTGTGTTGGATTGTGTTGTCGAGTTCAAGCACCTAATTTAGTTGAATGACAATGGAGTGCCCATCTCTGACAGGTGTAAACAAAGGAAGGGGTATAGAAAGGAAGAATCATGAAGTGTGTGTATGGACAGTACAGTTCGGATAGATAATATATAATGGATAGATAGAAGCTGTGCTTCTACATAATTCTATGAGAGGCAAGATTTGCACTAATGGTGGTTGGACAGGATATTATGTCGGCTTCTAGTACGATGGACAACCACTAAGAAAATAACAAGGTAGAAAGTATTAATTATTGAATCTTTGATGTAATTCAGGTATAAAAAATAAATACGCAAACAGCTACACTCTCTTTTTTTACTGATAAGAGACATACGGTATAATAATGTCTGTAAGTATAAGATCATGTATGCAGCTTCTATGATACCAAAACATTATGAAAACAGTTTGCGAGGTATTAATTTATCAAATCCATCTTGTCAAAGTATCTTAAAGCTGTCTAATTGATATTTGTACTTCAATAAAACAAAAATTAAAAAAAACAAAAAAATAAAAAAAAGAATGGGGTAAACACCTGATGGAAAAGAATTTTGAGGATTGATAAAATATTAAAAAATATATAGTTACAGTAAAATATTTTAGGCAGAGTTTATGAGATGTTATTTCAGACAATCTTTGGAAATAGCACCCTAACTTTTGCTTCCTGGTGTTAACACTCCTGTGTGATATCTTCAGCAACAATGTAGCAAGCTGATGAAATATATGAAGAAGTTTTAAGCATTACACTTCAGTCAGCTTTACTTCACTGATATCTATAGACCATCCGTAGGTATTTGTAGCAGCATTTCAGATCAGCCTGGAGTATTCACAAAGATCTACCCTATGATAGATTATCAAACGAGTCTTTGTAAATGGCAAGTGATGGGAGAACTTTAGAGCATGTTTTCTGACTATATCTGTAATATGCTAGAAATTAATGTTAATACATTACCTATAAAATAATCTAAAACTTTGGAAATCCCAATAGCTAAGATTGATTATGAACCTGCTCGGCTTAGGGGCACCGGAATGGATTCCTGAGGCACATTTCTCAGTGTCTGAGTCAGAGAAGGATGACCATGGGGTCATTATCAGAGCCCTTGGTGTTGACTGCGGGCAGCGTGGTGCCGCTCTGCCCCTGGATCATCGTAGAGCCAGCAGCACGCCTCCACCAAGCTCTCCTCCACTTGACCCTGAGCTGGAAGCAGGGCACTGTGGGATGAATGTTCTGGAAGCAGGAGCGCTCATCCTTTCTGCTGTGAACACTTGGCGTTTTGTCCCAGCGACGAAAGCCAACTAACACAGTAAGCAGCATACTTTGGAATGTCTTGTGAGAGAAAGAGGAGTCACACAGATGATTTTAGTACAGTTTTATCTATGTGACATTGAGAAGAGCAAAACGTGGATAAAATGAAAAAAATGTTAAAGCTGTAATTTTAATTTCTTATGTTAGTAAGAAGGAAAACATGAAATCATTGTGCATATTTTCCTTTAAGAAGTGAACGAAGAGGAAATTAAGCCTAAATATGAAAATAGCAATGTTGAAAGCAGCCATCAGTGAAACAGAATGCAGACAAAGAAGTAAAAAATAAGTAAATGAGGGAGAAGGAAGGATGGAAAGGAATGTGAAGTAAAAATTACTGAGATGCAATATGTATATGTAACAATGCCCCAGGATAACTATAATTACATAGCTCAAGTATATACTACAAATTACTCTCTAAAAAGAAATTTAGAGCCTGGAAAGACAGCTCTTTAGAATAAGTGCTCTGCTGGTAAGCTCAGGGTCCTGAGTTCGATCCCCAGTACCACAAAAAAAGAAAGAAATTTAATTAAGTATACAGTGAAATTAAATTCACTGAAGAGAAATAAATACTGTATTAGGAGTATTAAGAATAAATGAAAATATCTATATCCATTAAAATCAGAAAGGGAGAGCTGGGAAGATGGCTCAGCAGCATAAGCACCTACCTGGTAAGAGCAAGGGCCCAGGTTTGATCTCTTGTACTGCATGCAGCACCCCACTCCCTGCACACCAGGCATGCCTTTCAGGCCACCAAAACCAGGTGTGGTGGTGAACGCTTGTAATCGCAGCACTGGGGAGGCTGAGACAGGATAATCGCTGAGTCTGAGCCATGTAGCCAGACTGTTGTCAAATAAATAAACAAACAAATAAATAAATTTAAAATATTTAAAATCAGAAAGGGAAAATTACAAATAAGTTTACATTTGAGCATTGTGCAGCATTCTTGAAATGGTAAAGTCATATAGAACACAAAATTTTTAAAAAGCGATACAAAAAGAAACATCAATTGTGAATAGTTGTTTATAAAGTACTACTAAAACTTGTCATAAAATATTTCTACTAAAAAATCTACTAAACTTATCATAAAGTATTTCTATTAAAATATCTCTGACCTTGGGCTGGGGAGATGGCTCAGTGGAATAAGCGCTTCCCTGGCAAGCACAAGAGCATGAGTTCCATCCCTGGTCTCGCCCACTCCAAATCTCTAATCTTAAATGGTTTTACAGGTAAATTCAATCAGGCTTTTTATGGGAGTAACCTACTAATTTTGAAAACTCATTCAGGGAATAGATGAGGTGTACTTTCATCAAATTTTATACCAAAACATATAAGTAACAGCATTATAGACTCAAGTACCTCATGAACATAGATATGAAAGTCTTTAAGAAATGCTCATAAATGTTATACAAAAATATATACAATGAGTATAAATCACAAACAAATAAGTTTTAGTCTAGGGATAAGTTTTGGTATATACATAGCAATCACCGCAAGAAAAAGTAAATACATTCCAATTGCTGCAATCCACCTAAGCAGAATAAAAGACAACAACCATGTATTATCTCCGTGAAAGACTCTGAGCGGGTTTTAGCTGTATACTATGCCCAGACAAATAAAAGTGTGCACAAAATTTTAGTTTCTGGTGCTCTGGTATGTGTCAAAGCAGAAAAATAACTAAGTGCTTTGAATTGTAGTAGGCAAGCAAATAAGACACTGGCCCTGAGAAGAACCCGCAGGGAAGAATGAGGGGCGACGGTGAGGCCGGTCCAAGACTGAAGATGGAGGGACTCAACACCAACGGCCCTTTGCCGTGCCTTGGTGCACTGTCAGCCCAAGAGCTTTCTCACAGCTCTGGCAGGAATTGGAAAAAATGTCATCTTACCGATATTAACAATAATGTTCCTCAGGAAAAATGGTTATTTAGTGTTATAGCAACTTGGTGAGAAATCATGGAAAGGAATATAGAAAACTCGACAAGTGAAGAAACAAGTGCTGATGAACTTTACCTACCTAGGAAACAGGAAAAAATGGATGAAACAATAAATATCAATGACTGTCCTGTGTGGGTCAGGATGAAAATACAGTATACAACTATCATAAGGCCACCAAAAAGTATAAGGCAATGGATGGATGTGGCAAGTGTGTGTGTGTGTGTGTGTGTGTGTGTGATCTTTCACTGTAGGAAGTTGGTAGAGAGCAGTATATTCATGTATATGTTTGCAGCATTTTAAATTGTTGCAACTACTTTGGAAACCTATGTATAGAACCGATTTGTGTAGCAAGCATAAATGTATTCAGGACAAAAGTTGTTCATGGAAAGGTGGCCTGGAAACAGAGAGACTGGAGGTGTCAGGTCCCTCCCACATACCTCCCAGTGAGTGTCCACCCAGGCCCCACCTCCTAACTGCAAGTCAGCTATAAGCCCCACAGTGGGCTGATCCCCCAGTGGGTACGGCATTACATGATCCATTTGCCTTTCAACCACATGAGGCTGATGGGGAGAACATCCCAGATCTAAGCCACAGATATATAGATATCTATATATAGACAGAGAGATATAGATATAGATATATAGTTATCTATCTATCTGTCTATCTATCTATCTATCTATCTATCTATCTATCTATCTATCTATAAAATTTCTTTTGTTCATTGAGAAATATCCACTACATTATTTTAAGGAGTGTATGTGTATAGGAAAAAAGGGAAGATCAACAGGATGTACAACCTTTCTCACAAGGTTTGCATACCTCTAAATATCTTCAAAACACACACAGACACAGACACAGACACAGACACAGACACACACACACACACACACTCATACTCACTTCCTATGATTAGGAAACAGTTTCTGTCTATGGAGAAAGTGTGCACTGGTGTCCTTTAGCAGAAGCAGAGGGCTTCAGCCTTCATGAAGGGGGAAGCACAGTTTCTCTGTCACCATCACGGCAAGAGACCAAGTTTGGGAGAATCCAGAGATTAGCCTGGTGCACTTGGAAGAGCACAGAAGGGCAGCGAGGTAGGGGACTGTGTAGGACAAATGGCTCCTGGCAGTTCAGAACCCACCGTGGAAGTTTCTGTTCGTGCTGTGGTGCAAACAACTAATAGTCTGTAAAGCGGGCTTCTCAGTAGAATTGTCATCTACAATCTAAGGCTATAATTATGCTCATTACTAAAAGTCTAAGAAAACTAAGAGCATGTGACTCACTATTAGACCTCACAGCACATTGAAATGCTGCCTCAACATGCGTGTGTGAGGGAAAAAATCAATTTTCAAGGTGCTAACACAGAACGTTACCAAGCCACCAATGGCTACAATAAATGCTTGCTATTAAAACTGATGTTACATTTCTCTCTTGGAAAAGCCCAAGATCATGTGATTTAATATGTTTAACAGTGGATATCTTTAAGAAAGGACTAAAGAATCCAACAGTAGGAAGTTAGGAAAGCCTTTCATACTCTGGAACATGCAGAGCTGGAAGACAATGAAACTGCTATCCAGTGTCTGAAGGACATTGGCTTTTAGAAGCCTGTTTGCAAAATTACTGCGAACAAATGATCTATCAGATCATACTCTTTTCTTTCAAACTGAAGAGGCACTTGATCTTTCTATAACTCCAAATGTGAGATTTTCAGTAATAAAACCAGAAAGTCTTTTTTAAAAATTTGCTTCCTCTGAAGACGTGATTCTGAAGAGAGGAAGACAAGAGAGACAGAGAGTGCAAAACACTGGATTTTGTCTCATTCCCAGCTGAAAAAAGATATTGAATTGCATAAAATTAACTCGAAAGGATGTGAAATAGCAATAGTAAGTCAAGCAACTCCGCCTTAAGTGAATATGCTGTATTTTGACGTCTCACACCAAATTCCACTGGTCCTCACACCAGTCTCCATTGAAAAAGACAATATGTGACTGTTTGTGGAGTGACGGCAAATTCCACGGGAACACCTGCGTGCCAGATGTGTGTGGCTGCGTATGCACCCTGCTATTCTGCTTGCAGGGCTCACCACAAACTACTTTACCTCTCTGGTGGAATTGAGAAACATCTTAACATTCCATCTCCGTGTTCTTTTATCTCATCATTCATATTTTCAGTTTTCTTCCTTAGTGAATTTTTACGTAACAGTACTAACTTAAATCCGCAAGTCATTTCCTTTTCTTTTCCCTCACTTGTTTATTGAGAACTGGGGATTAATTGTGGTGCTTTAAGTTTGTTTGTGTTTTTAAAATATAGACAGTGACAAATGGAGGGATAGTATGCTTCACTTTTCTGTGAGGTCAACCATAGGCAAGAGAACAAATAAAAGTTCTGAAATTCCGATGAACCTACTCCAAATCTATTGAAGACATTAAACTAAGTCTATTTTTAAATTCTATTTAAAGGAAATAATTAGTTTTTCATGTTAAATGAAAGGTTGTCCTTTCTCACAGGTCTGTGCTCCAAACTGGAAGAGCGAGCCATGCAACAGATGGACATTAAAAATGGAAAGATCAAAGAATGACATCATCAGAGCTCACGATCTAGAAGTGGAAAACCAGGTGGACACCAGAAGGATAAAGTCAGTATAATACTTGCTGCTACCAACAGGCAAGAAGACCAGAGCAAACATACTACATGCGCAGAAATTCTCTATCAGCTGGCTTCAATTCTCCCAGATTATCCCAACCAGCTTGCTTGCATCCATCTCGTGGAACATAACCACACAGAACCATGGCTGTCCTGGTACCAAGTCAATGTGTTCAATCTTAAAATGAGCTATAAATCACATGTCAAAGGTATTTATGTGCTATTGTGACGTAAACCCTTTATGGGTTATAAAGGAATAATTTTAGCACTATGGAATTATTAGGGGTTTATTTTTAATAGAAGATATTGAATGTGTTATTAATTTAAAAGTAACAAAAATACATACTTATTGAACAGTTTTAAGCACTATTCTAGCTATGTTCCATACATAATGTCTCTTAGTATCTTATCAGTCTTACATGGTGGCTACTAATAGAAAACCCATTTTGAAGGTAAGAGGAAGAAAGGGCCAGGATATTAAGCTCATGAGATGAGCCAGCTGAAAAACCATGACACTGAAGGAAAGCCTGACTTTGGAACTGACTGCGCTGAAAGTGCAACTCTGAAACCTGGAAGTGTGCTTGGATTCTACTACAGTGAAAGTTGTACAACTCTGTCTTATGTACAGGGAGTAACATTGCTTCTTAATTATCATTATATACAAATTTAAGGAATGCTACATTTGGCCCAAGTAGAAAAGCAGATTGCTTTTCAATTCTTGGAGAACATTGTTCTTCCTGTACTTATTTACATGAGCATAAAATTAAATGTATGCTGTCACATTTACACTGACTTTCCTACTCTTATTAGGATGAAAAGTTGCTGCTTAGAAAAGTTCATCAAATTACTTCATTTGTGAATATGAGATTTAGCTAAATAAATCTTTCTCAGGTGTTTTCCATATTTAATCCTTATTAGAACAATATAGAAACAGATGTGTTTAATGGAAACAAATTCTCAAATGTTAATTGTAACAGAAGATGCATTTTCCCAAGCATTTCATTCTACTACTGAACTGTCCCTTGGGTTACTTTGTTGTTTGTTTTGCTTTTAAAGTAAAATAATTTCTGTGCCAAATGAAAAGATTTCAGATGGGCACACATCCCCATGTGTATTATTTCCTGAGACTTGTAAATCTAATATCCGGTATCCAATAACTTCCTAGTTTAAGCAGAATCTCTCAGAAGTAAAAACAAGGCATCATTCTATGCCACATAGCCTACAGATGGCATCTACTACAACTTTAGCCTGTTACAGGATCTCAATAGTAAGAAGAGCTTAGGTCTGAAACTAGAGTTCTCCAGATCTACAGCTCATTGAATTGCTGACTGACCAGAACTTGAGTCAGAGAAACAAGTTATCAGGAGATTTAGATACTGCTATTCTGGTGAACATCTCTTATAAGCAGCTAGTGTATACTACTGGGGAAAAAAATCCTGTGTGGTCCATGGGTAAACCCGTGTGTCTTGAATTGTTCCTCTCCTCTGTTACTTTGCATCATTCTAATTTTTTGTGGTGTCTTCTCAGTGCATTTTAAATCTCCTGCTCTTCCCTAAACCTCTTTGGCACATCTTTTTGGGCTTGGTTCACAATTTGGGCTAGGATTCCTTTAATGCAGTTGTTTCTATAATGGCACGATGTTGGGCTAGCATTGAGAAAATTGTCACGGTATTTAACTTCAGTATAGAATAGCCACAACCAGATCCTACCAAATCTGAAGCTTTAGTCATCAAATTCACTCCAACACCATGGACAAGAAAAGCTGAAAGAGGGCAAGTAGGATAGTTTAGAGGACTACCCCTGCTCAGGCAAGCGCAAGGGCCAGAATTTGATCCTTGGCACTATGTGCCTCACCAAACCTGCCCTTAGGCACACTGAGCTGGCCACCGAGACCATGCATTGTAGTGCATGCCTATAAATCCAGTAATTAGGAGGCTGAAAATAGGATCAGTACAAGTCTGAGCTGCATAGTTGAAACCCTGCACCAAATACATTAAAAGAAAGAAAAATTAAAAGTTTTCTTCTATTACACTAGTCTGGTTGTGACAGAGGATTCTCTCCAGAATACAACTAGAACAGGCTTTCCTTACTGGCAACTTCTAGGAATTGCAGTTTCAGTATGAATCTTTCGGCTATGGCTATATCCGTGTCTTAGAAAAGAGGGAGGGAGCTTCTGTCTATTCAATTCTACCTTTATAGGAGTGTCCTGGGAGAGCCTCATTAGGTAAGTTTCAGTTTTCTTGGTTTAGGAGACTCTTGACTTTGGTCCTGTTTCAGGCTTCATCACAGGCATATCTACCTAATGGTAACAAACGATGGAGCAAGATTTTTCCCTTCCTGTTCCGTCAAACTTTCTGTGTTGGTCTTCTTTCTTCTTCCCAATGTACATATTAGGAAAAGCCTTTGACATACCAGTGCCCATGCCTTGAAACACTGCCTTACACCTGCAGCTGATTCATGTTACACTGCCTTTGTTCCTCATCTCAGTTTCACATTCTCAGGGAATCAAGGTACATTCCTGAAATTATCATTAAGTCCCTGCCTTTACTCTTCCTTTGTTCATTGTACTCTTTCGCACTTAACATAAGTTGAAATTATATGTCTCAAATTTGGCTTTTTCTATTTGCCTTATCATAAATTCATAAATTGAAATTGTATGTATCATATTTGGCTTTTTCTTTTTTTATTTTATTGAAGTACAAATATCAATAAGACAGCTTCAAGACACATTAACAGGACAGATTCGATAAATTAATACATTACAAACTGTTTTAATGTTTTGGTATTGTACAAGGTGCATACATGACATTATACTTACAGACATTATTATAGCAGATGTCTCTTATCAGTAAATTGAGTGTAGCTATTTACTTATCTTAATTTTTAATACCAGAATTATATCACTGATTTAATAATTAATACTTTCTACCTTGTTATTTTCCTAGTGGTTGTCCATAGTGTAGAAGCCAACATAATATCTTGTCCAACCACTGTTAGTGCAAATCTTCCTTCTCATAGAATTATGCAGAAGCATGGCACATTTATCCTAACTGTACTGTTTATACACACACATGATAATTCTTCCTTTCTATACCCCTTTTTTTGTCTAGACCTGTCAGAGATGGGAACTTCATTGTCATTAAACCAATGCAGGTGCCTAAACTCGGCAGCACAATCCAATAGAGTCCAGCATTCCACAATAATAGTGAGTTATCTGAAGAAATTGTTGACTGTAGCCATTTACAGCTCAACTTATTATTATGGCCCTGTGTCATATATCTCAGTTTTATACTTTTCTGCTGGATGTTTAAGACCAAGATAAAGTAAGACCTATATACCAAAACATGTAGTTTTTGTTTCTGATGAGGTCAGTGAAGTCCCCTCAAGGTTTATCTTGTTATCCTGTACCTTACTCTGTAGATCCTTTGTGTTATCCATGCAGATAAGTCATGGCCAATGCTTGGCCAGTTTGCTTTCTATGAGAGCCTGAGAGAAAGTTTTCTCTCTATGTGACTCTTCCCAGGTACATTATAGATCACTGATCTCCTTGCTCTGTGACTCCATTATCTCCTTGTTCAGAAAATTTGGGGCATAACTGAGTTTCATGATGTTACAGTATAGGTTCACCTATGTCCTGAGTCTTTCCTGACCTTGGAAAGCTAGGGCCAAAATGTTGGCTGGCCTTGTGGCTCTTGTATTTTTCCAATTTTGATCTGTGAACTTAGGTTGTTAACCATCCAGAAGACAAGCTGATTAGTACCCTGCAGCATATGCTGTTCACTTTGTCCTATCAGACTCAATTGTTTTTAGTTGTTGTTGTACATTTCTATCTGTATTTCTTCATTTCATTCTGTTGGCCTACAAAGTTCAAGCAGATCTCTATCTCATTTTGCTTGGTATTGAACCTGGAAAGCCTAATAAATTGCTTTCCAAATAATTAACATTCAACAGAAGAAGCAGGCTAACCATAGATGTTGATGTTCTGCAAGTGCCTCTTAGGATGGGCAGCATGGGAATAGCAGGCGGTTCTTTTCCCTGCATATCCTCATGCATTTCTCTACTGTCTTAATCCACACCAGTACAAGTACCTGAAATCTGAGACTTGTTCACTCGTTTAAGACTCTTCTCTTCAGCAATATGACATCATGTCATAACAACAACTGTGAATATTCTGCTGCTGAGAAGAACCAGTTATGCTCTCATATCTGCTTACCTTAAGGGGACTTAGACTTATATTATTCTGTTGAGGAATGTATAACTTCCACTATTTCTTTACTACTTCTTTCTCTGTGTCCTTGGGGTTTAGCTGTGGATATGAAGTTCTTTCTTTGCAATCATTCCTATCCTGAGGTATTTATATCCTAGACTTTCCACTTCACTTTCCTAGTTTCTTTGTTCTTTTCTGTTTCCTATTGCTTGTGTTTGACTGGAGGGTCCACTACTAATTTACCGTTTTCCTTTTCTCTTTCATCTTCTTAAAAAGTTCCCTTTACCTTTCAAGATCATCTCAAGAACCTTTTCTTGATATGAGAACACAAAGCAATGTGTTATGTTTTCGAGCCTAAGAAGGTGATTCTAAAGTTGATAAAAATCAATTTGTACAGTTAGGTAACAATGGAGTACAAAACATTTCAGTTCAAGAAAATACTGTAGCAGGTTGTTCCCAACCTGCTTCATTGTAATTAATTTTTAAAATAGTACAAATTATAATGGAAACAAAAAATTACAAGTGGTAAAAAATTTCATTTCACAAATAATATCAATTTCACAGTATTTATTGCAATATATAGTGCTGTCTTCCAAGCAGTTATTCGTATTACCAGATATGTACATGTAAAATTGGAATAAGAAAGAAAAAAATAGAAATAAATGTATAAGAAAAGGCCTGCACTGGTTGATCACAATATGAAGCAAAAAATATGCTAAATTTACTCATCTTGTCCTTCCCTTTCTCCTTTTCCTTTTTTTCTATAATGATTCCTCTGAAAGTTTCCCAATTAACAGTTTCACTTTCTAAGAGAGAAAAGAGAGTAAGCATCAACGCATGGACTCGTCCTGGAAAAGTTTTCACCATCATGTAAATATCTTCTTAATTACTGAGAACAGAATAGGCTTGGAAACTGCAGCCTGCAGTGATTTTCATGGCATTTAAATGTTTCAAAAGCTTTTTATAAAATGCACAATCATATGGCTTTAAAATGTCTTCTTGCCTCACCAGGTTATTTGACAATCAACACAATGTGTAACACTTTTTCAACACATTTTTAAATTTCTTCTGCTCTTCCCTAAACTTCTTTGGCACATCTCTTTGGGCTTGGTTCAGAAGATGGACTCGGATTCCCTTAGTACAGTTGTTCCTATAATAACACAACATTGGGTGAGCATTGAGAAAGTTGTCTTGTCACTAATGACGCTTCTTGCTTTAAGTGAATACCTGTGATTGGACAGCAACTGGGCTCTACAAAACACCATTTCACTAGCTATGTGGGAGACGACACTACACAGTACAACAAATGCTGTGAAATGCATATTATTTTGTTTGGTGAAATTCTGTAGTGTTTCTATTTTTGTTATCATTATTCTTTACTCTTTAAAAATGAAGAATATCATTTATGAAGGCTTCACTAGACATAGTACCTAACTTACTGTTTTTTCTCAAATTTACAATGCAAAACTGAAAATTGAAGTAAGGAATGATATTTTGTACTTCAAAATTACCATCTTCCACAGAGAATGGAAACTCAAAGCTCCTACAAAGAAGCATTTATCTTTTTTTATATTTTATTTATTTATTTGGGTTTTTTTCCATTTATTTTTATTTTATTAAAATACAAATGTCAATCAGACAGTTTCAAGACACCTTAACCATACACATTCGATGAATTAATACATTGCAAACTGTTTTCATAGCGTTTTGGTATTGTACAAGGTGCATACATGATATTATATTTACAGATATTATTTTAGCAGATATCTCTTATCAGTGAATTGAGTGTAGTTGCTTATCTTATTTTTTTATACCTGAATTATATCAAAAATTCAATAATTATTTACCTAGTGGATGACCATAGTACTAAAAGCCGACATAATATCCTGTCCAACCACCATTAGGGCAGATCTTGCCTCTCATAGAATTATGTAGAAGCACAGCGTTATCCATCCCAACTGTACTGTCTATACACACACATCATGATTTTTTCTTTCTACAACCCTTCCTTTGTCTACACCTGTCAAAAGTGGGCACTCCATTGACATTCAACTAACTTAGGTGCTTGAACTCGACACCACAATCCAACACAGTCCAGCATTCTACAACCATAGTGAGTTATTCAAAGAAATTGTCGACCATATCCATTT
>PVKA01000736.1:0-86442 GCA_004027165.1 Ctenomys sociabilis
TTTTGGCGGAACCAGGGATTGAACTCAGGTCCTTGTGCTTGTTAGGGAAGTGTTTATTCCACTGAGCCATCTCCCCAGCCCCTGAATCCACTCATTTAGAAAGAAGCTTCTTGTTTATTAGCTTTCAGTTTTACAGTGTCCTTTACAAAAATTATTTAGAAATATATCTCTAACAAAAATGCTATTATCCAAACCCTGCTTATTTAAAAAATATTTTTATAAGGCATAATTTTAACCATTTAAAGTAGTAGAGAATATTAAAAAGAATCTCTACATACCTGCCTCCCGACTTGAATAATCATCAACCACAGACAATCATGCTTATTTCGAACCAAATTCTAGCCATCATATTTACCTATACATTTTCAATGTATTTCTTTAAAAGGTTTAATTTTTAAAGTACCTTCTACTGTATACGTGGATCACATTTTCTTATCCATTCATTCATAGATGGACACTGAAATTGCTTCCCTATCTTTGCTATTATAAGTAATACCACATTACCATGGAGGTGCAGATCCTTTTTGACATATTTATTTCATATTTTTAATACATAGCCATGAGTCAGATTGTTGGTTCATGCCATAGTTCTGCATTTAATTTTCTGAGGGATTTCCATACTGTTGTCCATACTGATGTTTTTTTGTATGTATTCTTTAGAAAAATGTTTTTTGAGTCCTTTGCCTATTTTTAAATTTGGTTATTTGGTTTTTGCTATTGGACTTGTAGAAGTACCTTATGAAATTTTGAATATCAGCTCTTTATCAGATGATAAAGTTCGCAAATTTTTCTTCCAGTCTACAGGCCACTCTTTAGTTTTATTGATACATCCCCAACTCATGGATGTTTGCTTATTTTACTTTACTGCCATATCTCAAAAAAAAAAAAAAAACATTGCTAAGACCACTGTTGAGGATTTTGTTCTCTATGTTATTTTTTATAGGCTAATTATTTAAATCAAAATTTAATTTTTAGGCCTTTATTCCTTTCTGAGTTGTCACATGGATTTTTCTAACAGCTGTTTATTCAAGTCAAGATGCAAACAAGCTCCACACATGGCATTTGATAAGTATGGCAGTTGTATCATTTTTATTCTGCTGGTTTCCCCTTCTCATTTTAATTTCGTCCTTGTGTTTTATTTACTGGAAAATTCAGATCATCTGTCCTGTAGATTTTTCAATATTCTGCGAATCATCAATCATCAGCACAGCATCTAGCATGTTCTCCACACCAAGATTAATTTCAATAGTTACTAACATCTACCCTCATTTCAAAAATCTTCCTCTATCTTTTCAGATATATATCTCAGAACCTTACCTACACACTAAACCAGTGCATGACGAAGGGGAGAGGAGGTTGTCTATTTTCCATGACTCTAAAGCTTTCCTCTGTGAAATCTAACTCTTATGGGCTCTACTGAACAAGCACGCCCTCCTTCCATCCCATGCTAGATGCCACCCAGACCCTTGTTTACAGATGACTCACCACTTGTCTCAAAAAATTTTATTTAAACAAAGATAAACATTAACACACATGAGACACTAATTTGTCTTGGCTTTGGTGTCCTACTCCTGCGTCTCTAATTTCTTTTGTTTACCAGACAATGTCTAGTGCCCTGGGATTTACACTGTACTGATGTGTTCCCTATTCACTGTGGGATTGAGGTTATCCCTCCTGGTGAATAGTTTTCCACCTGATTAGATGCATTGAAAGGCTGCTGTATCTCCATTCGGGCCTCCCATAAAGAAGACAGCAGTGGACCCGCCCCCGGGAGAAGACCGACCTGGTACTAGCACAGCATTTGATATGCTCAGAGCTGAGAACTCTTCAAAATAAAGAGGAAGGGAGGGAGGCCTCACGTATTCAGAGCAGGCAGTTGTGATTCAACATCAAATACGCCGTCTCCAACCTGGCAGTGTCGTCGCTTGGGTGTCTGACACCAAAAGCCACTACTATTATTTTAGTCTGGGTCTTTTTTGAAATTTGACTTTGTAGGGTTAGGTTTTATTTTTTTTAATTTGTATTTTTATCGGCATATTTTTGGTACATAATGATTACAGTCACTCCTGGCGGAGAGTTGGCACACATACACCACACATGTTAATTCTTTTTACAACCCATTCCTCTTCGCTTCCTCCTCTTTCTCTCCCCTCTCCCTCCATTTCTTGGACAGCATTGACCTTTTGGTGATATTAATGTGGATTTATAATTACTTACTTGGCCTCAAAATCATCATCTCTAATGCTCTTTTCCAAACCCTATTATGTAAGGCATAAACATAAACGCCAGTTGGCTACACACATTCCTTAAGCTGACTTTGCTATAAATATCTCTCAGTTACATACAGCCTTAAAACTATCTTGCTGAAGAGCACAGTTATTTTTATTCCATGAGAATTCTGGTTTATCACAAATGAATTTTCAAGTAGAAAAAAAGCTTGGAGAAAGGAAAACCCAGAGCCATATTACTGAGTAAAGGCACATTTTGTATTGGAATGTGAATCTTTGAAAGGAAATATTGATGCACTGCAGCACCTGCAATGGCAGCACGAGGTCCTGAGTTCGATCCCCTGTACCCCCCCAACTTTTTTTTTTTGATGTACTCAAGAGTAGATACTGATAAACATTTCTGGGTCTATTACCTAAACAAGGACATCAGAAAACTGTCACTCAGACAGAAACCCTGTGAGAAGGTGAGCTTTGCTACACCACTGAAAATAAGCACATCCTCGTGCCATAAGGATCTCAGGGCAATGGAAAGCAGGTGACATGGGAGAAAAGGTAGAAATAGTGCCTCATAATACCTGCAGTTCCCAGCAAGCTCTAGCTTACATTTTCTCATTTTAACTTCATGACAACCTTGTGGCATGTGACATTATGACCATTTTTAAAGGGAAACAATGGGGTATGGGTAGATCAGGAGAGGTGCTCCAAGTGACACAGTGTAAAAGGATTTAAAACTGGGTAATTTGGTACCACCCACAAGCACCAGGCCTTTCCCAGTAGCCTTCCTGCTGTCAACCCCCCAGACCCTTCCCACTGAGCTCTGAGGTACCTTCTCTCCTTACTTAGAATAAGAAGAGGCTCATTAAGCACCTGTTTAGGCAAGCATGGGGACCAGGGTTGGATCCCAGACACTGCATTCCATGCTTGCCCTACCCCCAGATGCACTGAGCCGGCCACTGAGTCGGGGCGTGGTGGCACGTGCCTGTAATCCCAGTGCTGGGGAGGCTGAAACAGGAGGATCGCTAAGAGTCTGAGCTGCGTAGTGAGACCCTGTACCAAACACATTTAAAAGAAGAATAAGAAGAGGCTTTTTTTTCCCATAATTCCCTCAGATAAGCTCCTTGGTTACTGCCTCATACTACCCGATGACCACAGGTTGTCCTTGGGCAAACCACAGCTCTTCACTGGGCTTCATTTGTTTGGGGATCCTTTTGGTTTATGCTACTTCTTCAATGTTCTGTATTTTTTTATTAGAAGGTAAATTTTAATGAAGTGTAATGAAAATAATAGCTACCATTTATTGAGCACTATTAGAAATCAGGTACTACCCTGAATCTTTTCAATGCAGTGTTGCTAACTCAATACACATAGCAATATTCAGTTTATGGTAAGACTTCTGAGTCACAAGGAAGCTAAGCAGCTCTCCCTATGTCTGCAGACCCCTCTTTTGCACCAAACAATAGGCTCTTAATTGACCTCTTTGCTCCCACTATGGAATACTTTTTGTACAACATTCAGAATAATCTTGCTAGCAATTTACATTAGGGCTGATAGCTTCCTACCCCCACAGAGCTACCTAACTCTCAAGCATCCAATGATATGGTCACACTAAAAGTCTGCCCCCAATATCCTCATTGTAATCTCTGAAGTCTGTGAAAGTGTTACTTCATATAGCAAGAGCGATGATCTCCAGATCCCAGTAAGAATCTTAAGATGAGACGAGTTTGTCACCTAAAAGGGAAGCTGATCGCATGAAGGATGTTGGTAAAGGCCTTGTACCTGCAGGTGCTACCAAACAACCCAATTTTAAATCTTAAGCCGGGCCCAATGTAACCACAGACATCATTACAGTGACAAGGAGGAGGGTCACAGAGGTCTGAAGAAGCTACTTTGCTGGTTCTGAAGATAGAAGATGGGGACAAAACTAAGGAAGAGAGGTAGCTCTAGAAGCCAAAAAAATCCAGGAAATGATGTGTCCCTTCAGTCTCTGGAGGAATGGTGGCCTGGCTGACACCTTTATTTCAGCCCAATGAACCCAATTTGGATTTCGGACTCGCTGAATTGTTAGTATAATTACCATCTGTTATTTTAAATCACTAAGTTTCTGATCGTTTGTTATTGCAGCAAATGGAACTAATACTCCTTCTATGTCTCAGACACACTGAGTTTGTTCTGGTTTTTGGGCCTTTGTATCTGTTATTCGATCTACCTGGAGTGTTCTGCTCCAGATTTTAGCACGATTGTCCCACTTGAGGTAACCTGCCTGGGGATCACCTTTTGTCACACAACTTATCTTATTTTCTTCATGCAGTTATCTTGTTGATTTATTTTCTTTTTTGCCTCACCCAATAGGAAGTATAAAGTCCATCAGAGAAAGATTCTTTTTTTTCTTTTTTCTTTCTCCCCACCCCCATCCTGGATGTCTAGGGCATTGGGTCACACGGTATCCCTCTGTCTCAACGCAGGCAGATATTAAGTAGTTTCTGAGGAAGATAAGATCTGAAGAAGTAAAGTTCGTACACAAACATGGAACCTCCACTGGTGAGCATTGATAAGATGGGCCCACAACCAAGCCACCTCCCTTCACTCTAGTAGCAGTTTCTTCTGGAACTTTGTCAAATGTGGAAATGAAGGAGGAGTGCCACGGCTTCAGAGAAACAGTCTCATCAGGCCTTTCTCCTCATTGTTGTCTTGGTGTCTGTCACTGCCAAGTGCTTCCAGGAACAGAAGAAAAAGATTTATTTCAAGGACCACTGTTGACTACAACACCAAAAACCTCCACCATATATAGTGCATGGACAGTAAGTGCAATAGTTCTATCAATTCTTGTAGTGAGGAAACTTGAACTTACACTTGGCTCTATCTTAGTTGCTTTCCTCATTACTGTAACAAAATACCTAACGCCTCCAAATTAAAGGAGGACAGATTTATTTTGGTTTATAGTTTGTGGAGGTTTCAACCCACGGCCCACTGGCTCCGAGGCAGGATGGCATAGCACAGCAGAGGAACAGCTGCTCTTGGCACGGGATCCAGGGGACAGAGAGAGTCAGGCGAGGACCCGGAAGGAGAGATATAACCATCCGGGTTGTGCTTCCAGGGACCTGCCTCATCGACCAGGCCCCACCTACACCTAGCAAGTCAACCAAAAATAATCCAACTGCTTTCCAAAAACCCCACCTCTGAGTGCATGAGGCTTTAGGGAGGCAGCTAGAGCTGAACCCTAATATTCCATCCAGAGGCCCCAGAATGCCCTTATGCACAACGCATTTAGTCTAACTCTAAGAGTCGCCACAGTCCTAACAATTTCTGCGTTACTGAAAAATACAAGTCCAAAGGCTCCTCTGAGACTTAAAGCAAACTCCTCTTTTTCTTTTTCTGAGCAAGCTTGTGCAACCCTTTATAAAAACAACAACAAAAAAAAATTCTTTTTCTCCACTATGGGGATAAACACAGACAGACAAATCCATTTTCCCCATTTCCATCTCTAGGCAAGAATGGTGACTGTGGATTTGATTTCTTGTTTCAATGAACAAGCATGCAGGGCCAGGGAGATAGCTCAGTAGAATAAGTTCTTGCCTGGCAAGCCCAGGGTCCTGAGTTCAATCCCTGGCACCACAACTTACACTTGGCTCTATCATAAATAAATAAATAAATAAATAAATAAATAAATAAATAAATAAATAAATAAATAAATATAAAAACAAACAAGCGTGCAGGCATTGGCGGGCCAGTGCCAGGATAATTATAAGGAGGCCTTCCTCAGTGTTCATTGTGAGGCTGCTGCTTCTTCTTTTTTTTTTTTAATAGTATGTGTTTGCAGTACATAATGATCACATTAATAATGAGATATTTGAACATGTACATAATGTACCTTAATTTTTTGGTCCCTTCTCTATTTGTAAAATCTCTGTTTCCATTCTTTTTCTTTAATTCCTTTCCTTTTCTTCCCTCTTACCTCTTCCCACCTTTTGTTTTCCTTCCCATGTGAAAAACTTCTTCCTGGTTCCTAATATCTTCTATTTTGCTCCTCATTTATATTGGTGTTTCTCACACTAGAGGCACAAGGTGATATTTAAATTTGTACGTCTGATTTATTTAATTTCAAATTACCATCTCAAGGTGCATCCATTGCTAGCCATTCAAGAAATACAACTTAGAACAATACTGAGATTCCACTCATCCCAGAAAGAATGGCTATGATCAAGAAATCAACCAATAATAAACGCTGATGACGTTGCAGGGGAAAAAGACTCCTCTGTTGGTAGGAGTGTAAATTAGTACAGAATGGAGATTTCTGAAACAGCTGGCACGAGGTTCCATTTGACTCAGGTATTCCACTTCTAGGTATCTTCCCAAAAGCATTAAAATGATCATAATCCCTGGGACTGATAAATTCAAATGCCTTATCCAATCGCCTATGAATTCGCAAAATCATGTTAAGCAGAGACCCTATAATGTAAACTTAGGAAAAAAATAAACAGTCTGATTTTACAGATTAATTTCTGATAATACAATCTTCTCCTTCACCTGTAGAAAGAAACAAAACCAACCAAGCAAATAAAATGAATAAAAAAGAAATTCCCCAAACTCTGTTGGAGGCCTTTGGGAGGCCGAACTTCCACTTGGATTTCTAAAGCATGGTGAACTATTTATAATCTGAACATTTTCAGAATTGAGCAGATTGAAATGCTGCAACCTGACTTGATGAGTGAAGGGATTTAAGATAAAACTGTAAGCAACATGGGTAGAATAGTCAAACCCAGACCAGATGGCTCTTTAATGCAAGAGAAGTAGGCTAGAATTAACATGCTGTTATCTGTGGATTAAAAAAAAATCCTTCAAAACTGTCTCTTTTTCAAAAGCTTGATGCCTAGAACTTCACCTTGAGTAACTGAGAGAGGCAAAGAAGCTAAATTTCTTTGTACTCCCAGACTCTATGATGACAGCAGTCTTATTTTCCTTAAGAAAGCATCTCTCAGCTGGGCATGGTGGTATGTACTTGGAATTTCACCACTCAGAAGGCTGAGACAGAGCTGTGAGTGTGAGCCCACCCAAGGAAGCTTAATGAGACCCTATCTCAAAACAAAGATAGATATAAAGTATTTTGGGGGCTAGGAAGATGGCTCAGTGGAATAAGCACATCCCTGGCAAGCACAAGGGCCTGAGTTCAAACCGTGGTTCAGCAAAAAAAAAAAAAAAAAAAGAAGAAGAAGAAGAAAAAATATCATCCCGCATGGAGGCTCTGGATTCAATCCCTGGGACCACACACAAACACACACACACACACACACACACACACACACACACACACACATATGCACGCACACACACTCATGCAGAGTATTACAGCACACACTCGGAATCCTGACACTCTGAAGGCTGCTAATCTCTTCAGCAACCAAATTCTCTTCTGCTCTAATTTCCCAGGCTCCAGCTTTCCTTTTTTTTTTTTCTTTTCAGTTTTGTAGTTGTTGGTAGCAGGAATTGAACCCTGGACCTTGTGCTTGCCGGGCAGGTGCTGTGCTGTTGAGCTGTCTCCTTGGCCTCCAAGTCTTGTTGGCCTCCAACTTTCCTTTCTGGCCAAATTCAAAACTTTTAAAATAATTCATCTGTGCTGTTTGTTCCTGATTCTCAGTGCAGACTGGTTGCCATCCTCCAGCAACACCCACGGCACAGCCTGAGTGCTGCGCTGCCCTGAAATTCCTCCACCTGATGAATCAGTCCATTACTCTAAACCTCAGTCTCCCACAGTCTCAGTTCATGGACACAGAACTACTGGATTTAACTTTTGCCCTGCAGTTTCAGTCTTGCTTTGGTCCTATTAATTTCTGTCCACCTAGTCCTCTCTTTTGGAATGGGAATATTTATCCTATACCATTGTATGTTGGTGGTGTTTAACTTTCGTCTTGATTTCTACAGGAGCTCATAATGAAAGAGTTTGCCTTTTACCTAACCATGCCTCAAGGTTATCCTTTATGTCAGAGTGATACTGCATTGTGTATAAATACCACATCGTCTTTATCTATTCATCTGTTGAGGGGTATATGGGTTGTTTCCAAGATTTAACTATTATAAATTGTTCTGCTTGAAACATTAGCATATGTGTATCACTATAGTATGATCACTTTTTTTTTTCAATACAGTGCAACAATGACTTAGTCACTCTGTTTCTATGTCCACAAATACACATTATAAGTTATGACAAGAGGCTGACCAAATAGCTCAGGGGACTAAAGTGCCTACAAGCAGGTGTAGCAGCCAGAGATTCTATACCAGGGGCCTGTGTGCCAGCCCCACCCCGGAGGCATGCTGAGATGTCAATTGAGGCTGGGCATGGTGGATGCTTCTGTAATCCCAGCGCTTGGGAGGCTGTAAAGAGGAGAATCACTATGAGTCTGACCTAATAGTAAGACCCTGAACACGCTATAGACCCTTCCCTAAATACAGAAAAAAAGTTATGACAAGAAAAAATTTAAATATTGTTCAGAATCTCTAGACAGTCTGTATGCTAATTACACTTATTACATTACTGGTCAAGTAATAGAAGAAATTATTTTTTAAAAGGCCAGGTTCTTTCAAGTTGGAATTATTCAGTCAAGATTTGACAGTAGCAAATTTATCAAAGAAAGCAAATAAGGATGCGTGGAATCTGATAGACAAATTTAGGGTCTTGAAGGCTGGCCAGATAGCTTAGCCCGATTAAGTGCCTCGTCCTTACTCTCACTCATAGTGATCTTCCTGTTTTCAGCCTCCCAAGCGCTGGGATTACAGGCCATGCCCAGTCTCAATCCCTCTCTTAGTGTACCCTGGGGTGGGGCCAGCGCAGCACACCTGGGAATGGAACCCAGGTCCCTGTATCTGTCTAAGCAGGCTCTTTAATCTGCTGAGCTATCTGGCTGGTCCTCACAATTATTTTCTTAAACAATGGGAACATAACTCATGCTGAGGCAGTGTCTTCCTGAAATTTTCTCAATTAGATATCGTTCATTCTCATCTCTCCTTAGTGACAAGCAATTATATGCAACCCAATACCTACTGCATCCATGTTTTCTACCTTCCAGCAAGATCTTACCTGCAGTAGGGCAGAATGAGGCCCAGTGTCCTGAAGGAGAGGTAAGAGATGGAGATGGAAAGTGTAGGTAAATAATTTTTGCAGGGCTGCTAATATTCACAATTTAAGAATGTGCAGTATTGGGTATAGGAAAGATACCTTTGTATTTGTTTGCTGTCCAGTCAGTTTAGGTGAGGCCTTGCAGTGCTATATATCATCTCTTCTGTTTGGGTCCACGAATCAGCTGTTCATCTGCTTACTGTCACCACCATCCCTCACTCATGGCACATCTTGCCTTGCAAGTTCCTTACTACTGTTAATTTAATCCTGGCTGCAACATTACTCCATCATCCATGGTAACACTCATGAGCACAGGCTTCTAGTAGACTCTCAGAGCTGGCTACTGTGTTTTATTAATGATGAACACCAAAGCAAGTCTTATCCAGAGTATGCAAGAAAATAGGATCATTTTTTATTCATGTTACATTTACTATTTATAATTTTATAGCCTAAGCAGAGAAGAATTCTTCCCACAACATCTTCTCTTGAATATTTTAGGCCACATTCATTACTCCACTGAACCTCTTACCTGGCCAAGGGCCAAGAGTGAGGAAACTAAGGTGATCCATTTTCACCAGGACTATATATTTCTCATCTAGCATGGTTTGAGACTGACTCACAAGACCATAGTGTCACTGTGTCA
Source organism: Ctenomys sociabilis (assembly GCA_004027165.1). NCBI lineage: Eukaryota > Metazoa > Chordata > Mammalia > Rodentia > Ctenomyidae > Ctenomys > Ctenomys sociabilis. Next base: position 9,980 of record PVKA01000736.1, read on the forward strand.
ATTGAAGATCAGAGATAATATTGATCAGACAGCTCCAGTGGCTTTGCAGAGAAATGATTTGAAAACTTTTTAAAGAGGAGAGACACAGAGATCCTCCGAGGACTGCCCACCTCATACAATGGAGTCTGCAGTAACTGCCCTGGGTTGAAAGCACACGAAGGGAAGGATGTCTGAACCACCCATCCCCCTGCCCCTCAGCCACCCCAAGAGCTGCAAGCTGAAAGCCCCACTGAGGGCAAAAGGGCAATTGCTCACACCAGAGCTCATGTATGCAGCTCAAGCACAAAGATCAACAGTGGATATCAGTAACTCCCAAACCTAAGCTCATCCCATGTCTAAAGTGACTGAGCATAAAATCAGCATGCCAGTCCCATTATAGAGCCTTAATCTCATCAGTGAATCAACACTGGGAATAGATTGCCTACCAGGGTGCCTTTCTGGAACTGAGGGAAAGCCTTAGAAACTGAAGATGACCTTGGACATGTGAGTTATTGAGCTCCTGTGGCTTCTCTTTGATTTCTTTCCCTGTTTTCCCACAACACCTTCCTATACACATGTAAAATTGTTTGAGGTTAAGAATTCAATAATATGTTCTTAATTAAGCTACCACTTACTATTACCTTCAGTGAAGGCCTAATAAATTTTAGCGACTCAGAAGATATCAGATATTCTTTAGTCCATGTAAACTATTACCTAACAATTGGCATTTTTATCCAGGTAGTTGGTTATTCCACATGCATCATTTTCTCCCACTTCCTTTTCTTTTTGGCGGAACTTGGGATTGAACTCAGGCCCTTGCGCTTGCCAAAGAAGCACTTATTCCACTGAGCCATTTCCCCGGCCCCTTTCTCAAACTTTCTATCTCAGCTTATCCTTACCCATTCCTAATCCTACTAGGTATATGTCAGGGTTGAGTTTCTTACACACTTCCCTGTTTCTTTACTCCTGGCCCATAGCCAACAAAGAGAGAGGTCCAATGGAGTGATGAATGTGGCCTAAAAAATTCAAGAGAAGATGAATATAGTGGGAAGATGAATTCTTCTTGGCTTATGCTATCAAATTATAAATGGTAAATGCAACATGAATAAAAAATGATTGCATTTTCTTTCATAGTCTTGATAAAAACACACACAGTAGCAGGTTGGAGAGTACCACAGGGAAGGGGGCATGCTTGAATCATGCTCTGAGCTTGGGTAACTCTGCTGAACCAAGCCAGTCACAGTCACAGAGAAGATGTAGGATATTTCAATGAAGATGTTTCAAATGACTAGCATCTATGTGGGATCTTGTCTTGGCTGGTCTCTCTGTCCCACTGTCACTGACAATCCAAAATGGAGACTTACAAACTTCAAAAAAGATACTCTAAATCCCAGAATTCCCATACACTCAGGCCTAGAGCAGGGACCTGACCTTCCAGAGGACAAGAGCAACACTAAGAAGTTTGGAGGGCAATGAAATCTCATGTTGGAAGCCCTAGAGTCAGTCGTGCTTTGTGGCTAATTTCCTGCATCATCTCATTTTTGCAATCCGGTGTATTTCTAATTTCTTTGGTTGCCAGGGTTGAGTTTCTTATGCAATGAGAAGAATCTAAGAGCACAGCTGCTATCAGCCTTTGTTCATGCTTGTCTCGCTGCCTCAAGTTCCTTCTTTCTCCAATTTCAATACCTGAGCCTTGTTTCTCCTTTAGGGCCCAGACTGGAGAATAGGTATTATAGGTACCATCAGGTGATAAGCATCATAGAGGGAAAAAAAATTTAAACCAAAATATAAGGGGTTGGTTATCCAATTAGTGTACCTGACCTTCAACCTTATTTGAAGAATTCCATAACATGTCCTTAATTAAGCTACCACTTACTATTACCATATGTACATCATTCACTTTATAATGTGAAAGCCTAAGAAATTTTAGCTACTCAGAAGGGACTAGATATTCTATAGTCTATGTAGACCATTACCTAACAATTGGCATTCTGACCTGAATGGCTGGTGTTATGGGTTGTGTCTAGTTGTTTGCCCAAAGCCTCGTACAGTCATAGGCAGCTTCTGGAATTTGTGATTAATTATTGTGAGTGTGGGTTCTACACCTACCTTGGGGCAGGTAATCTGTACCACAGTGTAACAGGGGGAGAAAGGCCATTTCTTCCCTTTGCTCTCTTGCTCTTTGCCAATACTGTAAACAGCTGCCCTCTGCCAAGTGCCACTCTGCTTTGGAGCCAGCTGAGAATGGACTGAAACCTTCACTAACTGTGAGCTAAGTAAACCCTTCCTGCTTTCATTCTGAATGTTGGGTATTTGTCCCAGCAACCAGAGAAGAGTAACTTGAGATAGTTGGTTATTGCACACACATCATTTTGCTCAAACTTCTATGTCAGTTTATCTTTACCCATTCCTAATCCTACTATAAAAATAACATTGATCCGTACTTTACAAGTACTAAAGTATATATTGGTTTCCCATGGGTGCCATAAGTCTGAGTGAATTAATGAACAGGAATTAATTTTCTCAGTTCTGGAGATTAAAAGTCCAAAATTAAACTGCCAATGGGCCATTCTTTCCTTGAGAGATCTTGGGGATAAGTACCCCTTGCCCCTTCTCAGCTTCCAGTGGTTGCTGGTGGCCCCCGACATTTCCTGGTTATGGCTTCATCAATCTACTCTTTGCCTCTGTCTTCACATGAAATTCTTTGTGTGTCTTCCCTGTATCTTTGCATGGCTTTTTAATAGACACTACTCACTGGATTTAAAACCCACCCTGATCCTCTATGAGCTCATCTTGGCTAATGACATTCACAAAAGACTATTCTCACACTAAGGCCCATTCTGAAGTACTAGGTAAAGATGAATTTTGAGGGGACACTGTTCAACCCAGTCCAAATGAGCCTAATGAAAATCTAAATAGGACACCAAAATATATCTAATATTGTCCAAATGTGGGTAAGGGACACTACATTTACTCTTTCTGGTGTTTGTAATGCCACATACTGAAAATAAAATCAGAGGAGTGAGGAGAAAAGAGAAAGAATGGATAAACACCCTAGGAATGGATAAATCATTCAAAACAATCACAACCCTTGCAAAGATCCACAGAAGGCCCACACTTAGGAAATGCCCTGTTGTATTACCCCAGAGCAGCTCATCCAAGTGTGTAGGAAGCAAAGACTAGACCAACACCCAAGATATCTACCTAATTCAACCTGGCAAGGAGAGAGTATGACAAATGCTGTGGGTCACTTATGTATAACCACTTCCTTCTTAACTAGAACTTGGCTTTGGTTCAAATATTAGAAACTCATGTGCTACATGGGCCCTTCTTTACCCACAAGGAAGAAGATGGTTGCTCAGCCCAGGAAACAGGAATCATTATAGTTTCTGTACACAAGAAAGGATTTAGTCTAGGGAATTAGGTCCTTAGGGATCAAGGGAATGACTGGAAGAATGTGCTCTAAGCTCTGTCTCCCAAATACTTTCCAGGATATTACAAAACTGGTCAACTAGAAAAACTACCAATTTCTTACCGCAGTTAAGAAATCAGAGCATCAAGAAGCTTTCACTAGAACTGTTGGTGTCACTATTGTCTAAAAACACCAGGGAGGAATTCAGTCGGCTTAGCTATATTCTCGGCATCTAGAACATTTCCTGGCACCTGTGGAGGGCTCAATAATATTTGTTGAGAGAATACCACACATAAACCCAGGAAAGAAACCAGGTCAGTAGTTACTACCTGTGAAGGTCCCACTGAGCAGCTCTCCTTGAAAGAAGAGCGATTGTCTCCATTTTGACTGAGCCTGATCCTATTTCCTTGTATTGTTATGTAGAGAGCTGGCTAGGACTTCTGTTTATCCTTCAACTGGCCTTAAGCAATGTGTATTGGTCTAGCTGAGTGATGGTGATGGTCTTTGAAGGTGGCATGTGTGTTTCCCTGATAAACTTGCTGCTCCTTAATGTGAGCCAAGTCGAGACAGGATGGTAGAGCTAATGCTCCACGCTGTCAGCTGGGATAGAGCCTCGAGATAGAGGTTATGACTTCCTGGGGCTTGAAAGACTACATCAAAGCTGAAGCACCAGACTTTCCAAAACATTAAACACTATATAATGCAGATCACTTTCTGCATATCCTCTCTGCATATGGCAGAGGTAAATTTAGGCCACCCGCCTAGCTCAACTCATAGTAGTCACCTAATTCCTTGATTCTCAGTCAATCCTCCTCAAGCCACTCCCCCAATGAATAAAAACCGGGTTAATGCCCTGGGTAGCTCTCTTGGTTCCGGGAAGCCATCTTCGTGGCTGGACCTAGAGTCCTGTGACTCCCCAATGATTAAAGATATAATTTGGTGTCTTCAATTTTCACCATGGGTTACATGGAAAGTGGTAGATTGGAATCAACTTGACAGGATTCCAATAACGTAACCTTGGGATTACAAATATTGATTTTTTGGACTGAGACAAGGACCTGAAAGAATCCTCTACAACTACCACCACTTGACTACTGCATGGCGGGAGTACGTTAGGATGCCTGGAGGCTGGTAGCTGCAGCCACCATCACTTCCTCTAAAGAACTGGTGCTTGGACTTGGAATGATACATACCAAAGCAACTGCCTCCTAAGATCCACAAGCCATAAACTCAACACTGCAATCGTTAAACAGTGGAAGTACAGGAAGAATTACCTGTGTCTGATTTTGCCTTTCAAATATCACATCAATATATCAAAGTGATGAATTGCAATTTTCATTCAATATTGGTTTGCAAGTGAGGTTTAGGCAATGTATTTTCTATTATTCTCCAGCCTCTGCAGTAAGGACCCTTCCCTCAATAAAATAAGGCAGGAATAAAAGATGGGATCCATGTGTCAATGTTAAGCTAAATGGAAGCATGTACAGGGACTAAATCCTAAAGTGTTGTGTTTGTTTTCTATTGTTGTAACAACCAGTCTAAAAACTCTAGAAGACTGAAACAACACATTTCATTACCTCATACTTTCCCTGGGACAGGAGTCCAGGCAAACTGGCCTCAGTTGCCAGGCTGTGATCGAGGTGTTGGGCTGCACTCGCATCGGGAGCTCCTTGGGAAAGATCTGCTTCAGGCACTCCTTAGCTTGTTGACTAATTTATTTCCATGAAACTCATGATAGCTTGATCCTTTAATGTCAACAGACGAGCTCTAACTTCAGGCTTTCTCCCAAGAGCGTTCACCTAATTAAATTAGGCCCACTCAAGATAATCTCCATTTTAGTCAACCCAAATTTTGGAAACTTAATTATAGCTGCCAAGTGTTCTCATCATTGCCATATTTTATTGGCTAGAAGCAGGACACAAGTTCACTCAGTACTCAAGGGGAGCATGAGGAGTGATTCATCACCCTGCATCTACCGTATTCTCTATCTGGCACTTAGAGGCCAGAATAAAGAGAATAAGCACAGGCATCTGAACAGCGTAACCACTGGAGAAAGAGGACAATAGCAAACTGTTGGAGTGTGGAAGCCAAGCGAAGAAACTGTTTCACTGTGCCATAAGCTGACCAGAAGTTTTGAGTAAATTAAAAGATAAAGATACTTGCTTGGAAATGTGACCTCGGCAAGAGCAGTTTCCATGGTGAAATGTAAGTCTAATTAATAAAGAAGTGAAGACATCAAAAATGTCTTGCAAGTGAGGTTTAGGCAATGTATTTTCTATTGTTCTCCAGCCTCTGCAGTAAGGACCCTTCCCTCAATAAAATAAGGTAGGAATAAAAGATGGGATCCATGTGTCAATGTTAAGCTAAATGGAAGCATGTACAGGGACTAAATCCTAAAATTTCCTAAAGAAATTTTACTATAAAAAGTAGTAGAAAAATGAGGTGGAGGAGTCGTGATAGTGGAGAGAGGAGTCTTACTGGATTGAGATTTTCCCTGGGAGAGTTGGGAGGAGCTGAAGATAATATATGAAAGCTTTAGAGGGCCAAGAAAGTTAAGAGAGCAGATGGAAAGAAGTCATCATAATGACTAATCACGAGACTGAAGTAGGTAATGGTGATGGTGTCCTGAGGAATGAAAGGAAGTGGTGAAAAGCAGTAGGGTCACTTAAGCAAAGTGCTAAGTGGAGAAAATAAGTTTTTGAGCTGGGGTATAAAGTGATATGAAAGGAAAAATACAAGCATAAGATGCTTGAAATAATTGAGGGGAGGTAGCTATTGTAAATGACAAGATCTGAGGATACCCACAGAGAGCAGTGGCTGAAATGGAGTGGTAGAAGACCAGGCCACTGAGAGTAGAGGTCTAGGAGTGGAGAGCCTATGGGGTTGGATGAGCCATCTTTGTATGTAAATAAAATCATCAACAATAATGACAAGAGCTGAGCACAGAAGACAAAATCTGGCATTGCTGACATAGTGTAGGAGTGACCAGGAGAAAAGGACAGGACCACAGTAAATAGATCCGGAAGGAAGTTGTTAAACCTTTTGTTGTTTTTGTTGGGATTTTTTTTTTTTCGGTATTGGGGATCAAACTCAAGACCTTGAACTTGCCAAGCAGATGCTTGTGCCACTGAGCTATCTCCCCTGCCATAGAAGTTCCTGTACTTTGGATCTTAGGTATCTTTCAAAGGTTCACGTGGCAAACCCTTGCTCTTAAAATGGTGTTATCAGGAGGCTAGGGAACTTTTAAGAGGGAGAGCTTAGGACAAGGTCTTTATGTCGTTGAGGTCCTGCTTTTAAAGGGGATGGTGGGATCCTGCCACTTCCTCCCTCTCTTTCACTTTCTAGGCCTGATATGAACAGCCAGTTTCTACCATTTGCTCCTGAGATGATGTACATGTCCCCACGGGCCCCAAATAATTGATTGTGAACAGAAACCTTTAACGCTGTGAGCCAACATAAATCTTTTCTTTAAATAAACTATTGCAGGCCTTTGTTTTTGTCATAAAAAGCTGGCTAATATAGACTTGAGCTTCAAAGCAGTTAACAGAGAAAAGCAAAAGAGGAGCAAGGTTTTAAAGTGACAGCAAGGAGAACAAGTGACATCTATATCATGTGTTGGCTCAGGGGAAAGCAGGCAGCACCCATGAGGCCTTCAGGGAGTTCCATGTTCCCAGTGAAGGTCAGGTTTCCTTTAGAGCACCCACAGGACTGTGGTTACGTCTTACACCAGAATAAAGTGCTGTCATAAAGAAATCAAACAATGACAAAGGCTTGGTGGCCAGCAAGATATTTCAACAGACTAAAGCACCTGCTTAGGCAGGCACAGGGACCATGGTTTGATCCCCTGCATCACATGCTGCACCAGTCCCGCCCCTAGTGCAGGCTGAGCCAGCCATAAATAAATAAATAAATAAATAAATAAATAAATAAATAAATAAATAAATAAATAAATAAATATAAATGCTTGTTCAGCTGCAGGCAAAAGGGAACCCAACTGCATTGCTGATGGAAAAGTAAAGTAGTAAAACCAACTATAGAAATCACTATGGAGATTCCTAAGAAAACTAAAATTAAAAGTTCCATTCAGTTCAGTTCAGTTCAGTTCCAGCTGTTCCTCTTCTCAGGTATCGTCCCCAAAGAGTTAAAGACATCATCTCACAGATATGCATGCATACTCATGTTTAGAGCAGAATATTCATGATAGCTAAATGTTTTTTATAACATAAAATAGAACTCTATTAAAACAGCAAAATGAGCCAGGTGTGGTGGCGCAGGCCTGTAATCCCAGCACTCAGGAGGCTGAGGCAGGAGTATTGTTGTGAGTTCAAGAGCAGCCTGAGCTACAAAGTGAGCTTAAGGCCAGCTTGAACTGCACAGTGAGACCCTATCTTAAAAAGACAATAAAATAAAATAAAATAAAATAGCAAAATGAAAAACATTTCTAAATGCTGTCTCTAAATGATTATGAAAAAAATGGAAATTTTAAAGAAATATATCTAGATGCAATTAAATAACATCCATTTAGCTATTACAAAATAGCTAAATCTTGGGAGCAGCTTATATGTCCATCAATAGATGACTGAATAAAGAAAATGTGGGATTTATACACAATGGAGGATCCCTTTGCCATAAAGAATAACCTTGAGTCATTTGTAGGAAAATGGATTACCTTGAGAATATAATGTTAAATGAAATACATCAGATATGGAAACATAAATATCTATCTCACGGTTTCTCTTGGATGAGAAGCCCAAAAATATAAAGAATAAAATAAAAACTAGATGATAGGAAATAAAGAGACAGATCTTCTACAAAGGGGAAGGGGATGGAAAGGGGAGGGAGGAGGATAAAAGGGAGGGGAGAGAATGACACAATAATTAAGCTATGTTAAATATATGTACCGATTCTGCACAGGCATATGGTTGGTGGGTACTACAAACATGTACTAATAAAAAATAAAAATTAGAAAAAAAAGAATTGACAATTTCCATTCATAAATCAGTCTTTTGCATGAAAATAACTAGAGAGTAACTGAAAGTAAGGTAGTCCTAAGTGGGCTGGTAATGGCAGGGCGGTTAAGAGGGGGAGGCTTTGCAAAATCTAGCTTTGAAATTTGTCTTCTGAGCAAATCCTTTTCCCATTTAATTCCTGAGCTGGAAATAAAGGCAAGAATGATACCTGCTTTGTGCTGCATTCCAGTGAGGAGTCAATATATAAGAATCTGAGAGCAGAGTTTAACAGGCAGCAATGACTCAATCAATCTGTAGCATTAATACTAGTAAATGATGTGTCACATAAAAATGAGGACAACAGTCTCCAAATGTTAATATTTGATAAATCCACATATCATTAACTAAAGGAATGGGTTTAATTGCTAAACCAAACAAAAACTATGCATTTCCATCGCAGGTATGTGGTACAATCTTGCCTAGAATTTGGACCCTTCCCAAACAGTGCCACGCTGCCTCTTCAAGCCAAATGAAACAAAAAGAAATGAAAAGGAAGATGCATGTATTGTATGATTATTCTTTCTAGACCAAAGTGGAGCTGTTAGGCAAAATTTATAATATATTTACTCCCAGAGTGGAAGACGTGTTCCTGTGTCCTTTCCTCAGCTTTTATAGACAAAGAAATTTCCATGTAGGATACTTCTTCAATCTCCACACCCCCACACACTTATTACTAAATATATTGTCAACTTTTATTGCGCAGAGGTCTAGGGGTTTGGCCTTCCTCCTGTTGCTGGTGTTTCAGGCAGCTCATGTTCACCAGTTTTATCTTTGTTAAGTCAGAACTACATATATTTTGCCTGAGATTATCTTATTTCCCCACTACTTCTAATTGCCTCCACTCCTACATCTCATTCTAAATTTGTTTGATAGCATATACAAGGTGAACAACACAACAAAGAGCTTGAAAATTGTCATCAGAATAACACTGGCTGCAGTAACAGCTGCTAAGATAAAATAAATCCAAGGGAGCCAAACAACCAGGACACAATTGCTTTCTTTCTTAAAGGGAGAGGCACTCCCAGAAAGCTGTTACTTTAAGTCAGTACTGCCTTTTAATTGATATCAAAGATTTTCAAATCTGAAATTCTATAAGGCTGTTTTACTTATTATATAGGAAATTCTATACCATTATACTTCGACTTGAGCAATTATTTGATGACATCACTGATAAGACATTTACAAAGCAGGAAATAAAATCCATCAGGAAGCAAGCCTCCAGATTGCTTTTTCAGTGACTGCAGAAAAGGAAACTGCCTAGTGAAATATAAATAATAAAATCAAATGGAAATTTAAGTGTGATAAAATTGAATTGCCAATTGCAAAATGAAAAGATATACACTGGCTGATGCCAACAACTTGGCCTTCTGTAGTGTGATTCACACTACAAAATACTCTATTTAAATCCTCTCACAAAATCTGGGTTTCAAATGACGGTAGATAAAGCTCTTCTAAGGAAATCCAGCATACTAAAGTAGCATCTTATAGAATAGATAAATGATAAAGAGATTATATATTCTACAAATGTGTCACTCATTATACAAAAAGATTTATCATAGTTTAAACATCTAACTTCACTAGTACATTTCGAAATTATTTTATTTCTTCTGGGAAATAATCTATTACATAAGGCAAATCCTAGCAAGAAAACAGTCCTATGGCCTGAAAACATCAAAATAGCAATAAATTATTTTGCAAAATAATTGTGTTTTTTTCCATATGCTTCAATTTTCTGACCTAATTAAAACAGTAAAAAAAAAAAAAAATCCAGCAAATTATGCACATCTTGGACACGTATTTCTAGAACAGAGCACAAACAGACTTGCTGTGGTTTGGATCTTAGATGTTCCCCCCAAAGTCTCATAGGTTGAGGGTTTCATGGTAATATTGAGAAGTATGGAACCTTTAAGAGGTGGGGCCTAGTGGGAGGAAGTTAGGTCATGAGGGGAATGTGCCATTGTAGGGGATATGGGCCATAGGCCTCTCTCTCTCTTCTCTCTTCCCCTCCCCCCTTCTCTTTTTTTCTCCCTCCCTTCCTACTTCTTGGTCAAGATGTGGGGTTAGTAGTCTTTTTCCATCACATGCCCTCCTCCATGATGTTCTGCCTCCTCCTTGGCCCAAATGCAAAGGCCTCTTCAGCCCAAATCAACCAACTTTGTCTTTTCTTGTGAAGTAGGGTCTTGCTAAATCATACAGGCTGGGTTTAAACACATGATCTTCTTGTGCCAGCCTCTCAAACTCCAGGGATTAGAGCCATGTGTCACCATGTCTCCTCCTTTTAAGCTGCTTACCTCAGGTATTTTGTCATAGCCATAGAAAGCCCAGCTTCTTATTTAATTATGCCATTCAATTAGTGTTTTGTAAGTCAGTCTTCCCTTTGTCTGTCCACTTCATGGTGCTGGGGATGGAACCCAGGGTCTCACAAATGCTAGGCAAGCAACTGCCAATGAACTGTATCCTGTATCCCCCTCCCTTTGTTAGTAAGTTCTACACTACAGTCACGAGCTCATTTTGCTCATTTGACTCTTTCCTCTTCCTGATACTTGATCACATTTATATCAATAAAATAAAATATCATTTCAGATCATTCACATGAATCTGTTTTTTAGAGAATAGGTAATAGCACTTTTGGCAGTCATAACAGCAACCTAATTAATAATAATGACAGAGTACAAAACACTTATTGTTTATTAAGCAAAATGTTCACAGGGGCATGTCTTAGGTTAGTTTGGGAGCTCACTGATGCCATTGTAGAGTCAGGTGGCCCAGCCAGACTTCAGCCTACATAGCCTGACCCAAGTGCTTATAGAATGAATGTTCTACTTCCCTATATCTACCCTGTCACTATTCTATCTTAGAAGATGCTTTACTTTTGTGAACAAGTACCTTTTCTTACCTTCAATGCTTGGCATACAGTAACTATTCAATAAATATCTATTAAACCATTGAGGGCAATATCAAATTGGAGAAGGGAAACTAGAACAATGTAAAATAAAAGGGTACTTAGGTATAGAATTAAATCAGTTTGAATTATTCAAGTTAATGTTGCACCTCTGTGCTCTGTAGTTTTTCAACAGATTTCAGTAGAACTGAAAAACATTTTGGATTATGTATAGTCTCCCTCTTCATTGCAAAATCCTTAATTGACTGAACATAGCTTTCGGTTTAAATTAGCAACTTTAAGAGTAGAAAGAGTTACATTGTTCTGTATAAGAAAGGTTTAGAGAGGCCAATCAAACGAGCTTAGCTTTGTGTGCAGGCGCTTGGGCATGATCGTGTGTGTGTGTGTGTGTGTGTGTGTGTGTGTGTGTGTGTGTGGGTATGGGTGTGCACACTTTGCAAGGGAAGAGGGCAATGAACTAACAGAAGATGGCTAGAGGAAAGGTCAGAGAGGATTATGTCTGGTAGTGATATTTTAAAAATTGAAATACTATAGTCTGCATCACGGGACCCCTATAGATTTTCAGTGAAATTATAAAAGTCTTAAGCTGGACACAGTGTTATACACTCATAGTCTCAGGTACTAGGAGGTTGGGGTAGGAGGCTCACTTGAAGTTAAAAGCGGCTTAGGCAACATAGGGAGGTCATATACTTGACACGATGGATAGTAAAGATCAGCAAGAAATCAACATAACTTAAGAGTTATGCAAGAATTTATGACAGTCCTGAGTGCTTAACTGATTACCTGCTGTGCACATGCATACATGCATATTTACATGTATTTTGAATGTATGAACACTGCATTTACTACAAGTGGGGTGCTGTCTGTCTTAGAAATATTTTGAGAACTACTCTGGTTAGCACCTATCCTCCTGAGATAGGACCTTATCAACCACTTGTGTGATCTATGTGTTACTAAGTTTTGCATGGCATATTTTAAAAATCAAGTTTGGGACAAATATAAACTTGCAACAAAAATATTAGCACTTGGTAAAACACATCAAGTGTTCTTATTCAAAAAAGAATCCTTCAGAAGAAATCATAGAGCAAAACACTCAGTAGACCAGATGAAAATCAAAAGCACTAAGACAGAAAGGGCCAGAAGCACAAAACAACCCTTTGTGGATTGGATGTCTGCTTGTTCACAGGGTGATTCTATGGGAAAAAGGAGAGGGGCAGTTTGCTTTAGATTTTCACCTGGTGGAAGTGGCAGGAAGAGCAGTAGTTTGTTCTTACAAACTGTCATTTTTAACTACTACTACTACTAGGTTCAAATCCAAAGGGATTGGCCAGAAAGGAATCATTTTGGAAATGCAGATGACAGAGACAGTTGGAGAAGCCCAGTCCCACTAAATGTAAGGCTGTATTCTGCAAGTCAGAAGGCAGTGCTGGCAGGTGGGTGAGATCTGCTAGGTGTGGTCTGGACTACTGCATGTTTTGTAGACTGAAGATTATCCTATGGCCCTACTCTTATAGTAGTCCCTGATTATTTTACAGGTAAGTCTCTTGAACCTTGAACTCTGTCCCATATTGTTTTGCAGTGAATCATTAATAGTTTTAAATTGAGCTTATCACTAAAAATGAAGCCATGGATATGCCAGTGCCCAGCTCATATCCTAGAAGACATTATTTATCCACACTACCATCCCTGACAAGGTAGTTCTCGCCAGGGTTCAAAAGTAAGGACAGCAAGGCCATGAAGCAGAGGAGACTCAACCCACATTCTCATCTGACACAGGACACAGCCTAACAAGACCTGTACTTCAGTAGGTCCAGAGATCACTGCTGTTGGAATTACCCACATGGTCCATATTACAGCAGAAAGTCCTTGTGTGCTCATGATTAGCCAGATTTGAAAATGATGCTATAGTAAGAATTGTGGGGCCTGAATGCTTGCTGAGTTATTTGAAACACTTGCTTTTGAGGAAAATAAATGAATATTCATTTTATTTTAAAATCATAATACCTACTTAGAGAACTTCCTATTATATAGCACAAGTTAGAAGACAGAGCAAATGCTCCTTCCCTCCTCCTGTCTTCTTCCCAATCTCACAACAAAGTTTTAACAGTCCTCAAGTGCAGGCTTGAGGAGCTGGAGCTTCCAAAGCAGAACAAGCCCAAAGCGGTCCTTGCCTTCATGGGACCTGTGATTTAGTGACTAAAGACAAGGAAACAACAAAAAATCCACGCCTTAGGCTACTTTCAAGGCTGTAGTCAATTTATCTTGCTTTGTATATCTGATAAGACCTTAGTCACAAATCCCCAAGGTTCTGGGAGTGAAGCCGAACTTTATGAACTTTATATCGACCTGGCTCCAGCTTTTACCGAACTTACTTAGAATGACTGCTAATGTAAGGTCATAATAGGGTGTGTCACGCCTTGCTTACTGAACTGATGGTTTTAGCTACTCAGGGGCAGCGCACTGTTCGTTTTGGACTGGGTAAGTGAAATGGCAAAATGAAACCTTCAATGCTATTTCAAAGAACAACTGTGGAATTTCTTTCTTAAGATGGAAAAAAATGTGGCTATTTTGAGGACTGTTCCCAAACTCTCTTGGGATCAGGGGAACCCCCAATCCTGTCAGTTGTCTGGAGCGAAGTCAACCTTGGCAGTAAGCGGTTTCTCCCTAGCCCTAGCCCTGCAGGAAAATCTCTTTACAAGTTCTAACTGGGCTTGTGGTTGTCATCACTACAGAATCTTGTCTTCATCTGAGACATAAGGCAAAGAGGATTGATTCCCTAGGCTCGGACGCGGTCAACAAGGCCCACTCATTTCTATCTTGATCCTTCCTCCAGGACTGGGGATGTGTGCCTATAAACTCTGGTGGGCGCTCCTCTCTCCTGTTTCAGTGTATCTCTGCGTTCTCTTCACTTCGTTTTGATTTCAAAGCGCCCTCAGGAGCCTCCTTAAAATGCCAAACCTGTTTTTCTCCTTTTAAGTAACAAGTACTTCTTTGTAACCCAACTCGCCTCCTGCCTTTCCTCCATCTTAGATCTGTGCTTCTCTGGGGAATTTTAGGGTCACCTGGGCCCATCTGCGGACGGGCTGGGCCGGACCCTGGCAGCACGCAGCAGTCGTGATTTTCTTTGCACATATTTTACTCAGTGGGTGTGGGGCATTTCTGCATAAACTTCTGGTTCGTGAATGCCATTGCTTCTTCTCCCTTCTTCTCTTCCCTTTCCCTTCATCCTCCACGCACTGTCTCCCGTCGGGCTGTTTGCAGTCACCATTCCCGAGGCACGAATCTCCCTCCTCTTAAGAGTCTAACCTAATTTCTGGTGCCTGCTGGTGTTTGGTTTACTCCTCCACGTGGCTCTTCCACAGCTTCACGTTTGGCTCCCAGGATGGGAGCTGGACTGCTGTCGTGGGGTGGTGAATCTCGGACCGCGTTCCAAGGCAGCCAGGACCCCCTGCCCTCCCCCCACCCCAGCCGGGGCCCCAGGAGCCGGGGGTCTAGGGAGGGGCGCGAAGAAGGGTAGGGCCGGGTGAATCAGAGGGCGTAACAGGTGCCTCGGCCGCAGCTGCGCCGCCGCGCGCTGAGGCTCCAGGGAAGAGCTTTTCTCTTTCTCTGGGTTTTTTTGGAGGTGAGGAGGCGGCTCCCAGACCCCCACCCGACCAATGCAGGCCGCGGTTGTTCGTCGCCTAGCAACTGGCGGAGCCAATGGGCGGCGGGCGGGCCTGCGGCGCCGGCGCGGGGCGGGGTGGGAACTGGCGAACCTGCGGTAGCAGAGGCGGGGCGAGGGGCGGGGAGAGAGGCGGGGCGGGCGCGGCCGTGGCCGGCGCGCGGCGGGAGCGAGGCGGCAGCGGCGCGGAGCTGTGCCGGCCGGCGGGGCTGCGGGAGTCGCGCGAGGGACCCGCGCGCGGTGACTCCCCGCCGTTCCCGGGCCGTGACGGTGAGCGGCGTGCTCTGTGGCGAGGACTGTGACGCAGAGACTGCGGGGCGCGGGCCCGGCGGGCAGGGGAGGGGGGCTGAGGGGCGAGCGCCTGACCTGTCGGCGCCGGGCTGCGCGACCGTTGGAGGGCGCGGGCGAGCAGCGGTCCCGCCGCTCCGGGCGCCGGAGGTAGCAGGTAGGTGCGGCCCCGCGGTCGCTCCTGCGGGGTCGCAGCGCCCGCGGCCGGGCTCTGGCCCGCGAGCCCCAGCCTCTGCCGGATGGAGCGGGGGTGGCAGGGGACGAGAGGCCACGCGGGGCCGTGGGGAGGCGAAGGCGGCCAGTCGGGGGCTGCTGGGGCCCCGCGATCTGTCGACGCCAGCCGCGGGAGGCAAACGTTAGAATGAGTGTGGGGTGGCCCCTGGCTAGCTGCAGGGGACGTGCGCCCCATTAAGATAGTGGTTTAATTTAAATAAAGTCTAGGACACAGCTTACATCATCCAAGACGCAGGCATATTTGAGGGAAACAGTGGTTTAGAATTTTCTAGTAAAGTACAGTAAACCGAATTGTGAGCACCCCGCGACTCTTTGAGCCTCTGCGAATCGCCCAGTTATGCAAGCCACTTGGGCCCAGGAATTTGAATCTGCTACATAAATTGCTCTCAGCACACATATGGACATCTTTGTATTACTGTACAACCCGTTTTAAGGTCTTTTAAGTGTGAATGTTGAAGTCATTACTAGCAATGGTGATATAATTCTTTTTTAATGAGAAAACTGAGATTTCCCTAGGGTGATGGAGACGTAGAAGGTCTCTGGCTTCTTGGACCTCAGAGTTAGAGGTTAGAGTCTCTTGAGTTGGTTGTGAATGGTGGATGCCATGTCTTGGAACCCTTCCTGGTTCTTCTGGAAGAGACAGGAGGTGGAAGGAAATCCTAGGTGTCTTATAATTTGATCCTGAATATGCAAAGTCTGTATGACTTGACACATTTAAAAGAATACCTAAAATTTGGAAAGAATGAGAGATCTGGAGAGAAAAGAAATGCCCTGAAGTTTAGATCAAACTACCTTGATATTTAGAATTTAAAGGTAGATTTATTAACTTGGACCCAGCCCACAAAACTTAGTCTATTAAATCTTATTCTAGAGCTGTCAGCCCGCAGTCCAAGTACACATGTGAAAGTTAATAGTCACCTCTATGTTCCCGTCAATGAAAGTTTCTCTAGCAAAAAGGTTCTCAGGCGATGAGGCAATTGATAAAGGCTCTGTTCCTGAATGATGGAGCCTCTTCAAGTCATCTTATACTTTTCTTTTCCCTCTCTTTCCCATCTGTCAGTGAAAATAATAAACCCCTAGGATTAAGTAACATGAGTGAAGCAGCTTGGAGATAACTGCGGGGACTCAGTTATTCTAGGATGAAATGTGAAGCTCTCCTAACACATTGTGCCTTGTGACAAGACTTGTTAAGCACATTGTGTTTAAGCACATGCTGAGGCAGATACATGAGCAGACTAAAATGCTGTTAAGATCGCTTTCTAAGGGCCTCAAACTCAGCACAAAGTCAGACTATATACTTGGTCCTCCTAAAACCTTCTCTTTGGCCAAAACTGACTGTGACCTAGGTTTATAAAAATAGATATTTGAGTACTTTCTATATAGTGTGGACCTAGAAATAGAAACATGAAAAGACACTGCACCACAATAGTGTGACTTTAATTTATTCTTCATGCTTATGTTGGAGTATTAATAAACCAAGCATGGTGCTGCACACCTGTTATCCTAGCTACTTGAGCAGCTAAGGTAGGGTTGCTTGAGCCCAGCATAGGCAGTATACTGAGACCCCCATCTCAAATAAAAAATGAAAAAATTCCCAGGAACAGGTCCAAAGGTTTTTAGGGTGGGAATTTTCTGTATCTTTAACAGTAGTTATGAAACTGACTGACTGGTTGGCCATTTTTCATGACACAAAATTTTTATGCTGTGTGAGTCTCTTGTGTCTTTGGCAATGGTAGTATTAGCTGGCAGTGAAGGTACTATCCATTGTTAGTAGTGGAAAACAACCTAGAAGTGTCTTAGGATCAGCAGGTTTACTGAATTACGCTTTAGTGATTCTTCTAATTGCTGATACCTGCCATACTTTGAGATAGAAGGTAAGTATTGCCTTGAAGAGTTTGTGTGTAGGGAGATGGGAAGGATTTAGAAAAGAACTTCAGCAGGATCCCAAGGGAGGTGAGCGCACCAAGCAGTGTGAGTGCTCAGCAGTGGATGGGTGAGGCATTGCAGGGGGTTTGGCTGAGTTGGACTGACTTCTTGGGGGGGTAGTGATAAGGCACAGAAAGGGTGCTGTGAACTTTGAGCTGCAGGAGACAGGGAACCTGGAAATGATTTCAAGGAATTTTGTTTTTACTTTAGAAGAGTACTTCTAACTAGATAATTTGATCCCAAAGCATTCTGAACATGAACAGTTGAAGCAGTTGAAAAATACTTTATTGAAATGTTCAACAATTTTAGGAAACTAGAAATGATGGTACAACAGATTTTTGCTGAATATCTTCTATTAACTGATTTCTGTATCTTCCATTGTTAAGGTGGGTTATAGGGATTCAAAGATAAGATATGGCTCTATAAGGAGAAATTACAGTTATAGTGCAGTGCAGAATCTGAATGTTAGTGTTGAAGGCTGGAAAATAACAGGCTCTAAAAGTGGAAGATTCTGAGGTAGGCTGTATGTTGTCTTTCATGTTAACAAAGGTAAGTTCCTGATAGAAGTTAAACTAAATCCCATGAAACAATTCACAATCTTAATTAAAATTCTATGTTTTCTTTAACTCTTGTTTCAGGTTCCTTCTCCACCTCCCTCCCTCATGTTCTCCCAAAGAATGTATAGTTTGACCATGGGACTACTAGCTATGTAATCTTGCACCTCATTTGTGAGGGATGGGGATAATGCTGCCTGATTTGAATGCTCATGAAAATTAGATAATATTAGTACCTTGACCTTGCCTACAAAATAACTTATTTTACACCTAATAGTTCTTCCCGGCTTTTGTTCTGTTGTTTTGAGATGGAGTGTTGCTATGTAGTTCAGGCTGGTCTAGAAGTCACTATGTAGCTCAGGGTAGCAACCCCCCAGCCTCAGCTTCCCCCATGCTGGGATCAAAGGCATATGCCACCACACCTAGCTTTTATTTCTATTTGATGTAGAAGTACTGTAATTAATGACTGGTTCAAGGACAGGATAGTGACCCATGACTCCTAAACTTGCTCAGATGTCTTTTGGTTTCCAGGCAGGGCTTAGTTTATTTCTATCTGAAGGCCTTGCCATGCTATCTCTAAGCCCGCTGAGTTTTGCACTGGACTTATCACCACACACTTACCCAAACCCAGTCTAACTACTCCTCTGTTCTCTTTAGCTAAATGACACTATTATGTGAGCCCCAAGTTTATATACCTGTCACCATGTGCTGTCCAGCTCCTGAAGTATTTATCTGTCTTTCACAGTGCTTGCCCTGACTGCTTAAAGCAGCGGGTCACTCCCTGCCCTTTTTTTTTTTTTTTTTTTTTTTAGTCTTTTTGAGACAGGGTCTCATTATGCAATTTAGGCTGGCCTTAAGCTCACTTTGTAGCTCAGGCTGGTCTCGAACTCACAACAATCCTCCTGCCTCAGCCTCCCAAGTGCTGGGATTACAGGCCTGCGCCACCACGCCCGGCTTCCCTGTCCATTAATATCACCATTTATTTCCTTTATCTTCCTCAAATAAGTTTGGTTTCCTATCATAAAACTTTTTTTTAAGAAGGAGGTGTGATACATAGTAAAAAAAAAAAAAAAAAAACTTTTAAAAATTACTTATAAAATTCCTAGCATACAATTTACATGAAGAAAATATTTTTGTGCCGTAAAACTAAAAGTAGAACTTACTTGCTAAAAGTAGAACTTATTTTGGGAACACTGGATTTGGAAGAATTTCACAGAATATTATTCTGAAACTATAGGTCTGCATATGATTTTTTTTTTTTTTTTCTGCAGAACTAGGGATTGAACTCAGGCCCTTGCACTTGCCAAGGAAGCATTTATTCTATTGAGCCGTCTCCCCAGCCCCTGCATATGATTTTTAGATTACATATAGTCTAACGACTATAATTGTAAGCTGTTGCATACAATCTTTATGCTGTATGAATCTTGAATCTCAGTCTTTTGTTAATCGTAATCACTTTGTCCAAAGTTTTGGAATATTCCTCTAGGATGTAGAATATAAAAGTGAAACAGCATCTTAGAAATAAATCATGATCTCTCATTTTCCCAAGGCAAGTATATCTATCCTCAGGTATATTATAGCCATTAGTAAGTGCATTCTTCCTCAGCCATGTTATTTTGTTATGGAGTTTGTATCATTCACTCAGGGTATGTGCTGGGTGTGTCAAGAGAAAAACCAGTCTTTGAGGCTTTAGAGTTCTAAATACCTAGGATTTATTCTTATCTTCCAGATGATAGGCTTTTATTGCTCCTTCTTTAATTTGCAACCAGGTAAAGTACCTAATTACCTACCTCAGTTCTTGCATCAATAACAGAGCATTTTGTCTACTGCTGTGGGTAACCTTCGTAGGGATTAAGTGACATCCGAGGGTCCACATCTGGCATGCAATAGTTGCTCAGAATTCATCATCTTTGCTGCTACTTCTATATAATAAATTAGTACAGTTTTTAATCGCAGTGCATGAATCCTTCACATACCTTCGAACAGCTCCATAGAACCTCTAAGACTAGCTCAGCTGTCTGTGTTTGTATTCTTAAGGAGGGAAAGGTAATCAGATTTGGCTTCCATGACACAAAGCAGTTTAGTCTCTGAATTGGCAGTAAGGCCTAGGACCCAGGGCTCTTGATACCTCCATAGCCAGGTTGCTTGGGTAGAATTTAAAACTGCTGGAAGTATTTTATGTATAGTACACATATTTTTAGAATTTTGTGGAGGTACAAACAATTAGCTTAGTTTATATTTCATGGCTTATGACATTCCCGGTTTTAATGTAGTAAGTGCCACTTAACGTAGAAGTAGGACCTTGACAATACAATTAAAAATTGTATTATTACCGTGCCCTAAAATCCAGGGGCAGGTTTGTTTTTCTACTTTATAATCCTCAAACATCTATACTGTGTTATGAGGTTTCTGGCCATTGGGTAATGCATAGTTGAGACTGTCCACTTTGCCGTCTTGTACTGCGGCCAGATCAGTAACACCAATACCTTGCTCATGCTTTTATACAATTTCCTTCAATTCAGTGGCTATTTTCTTCAAAACCTCTTGCCATTCTGGCTATGCCCCATCTTGTTACCTTTATTACCATCCTGCACATTCTCATTACTTTCATTACACTGAGGCCTTTTTACCGCTATGCTTGCTTTGCACTTTCTTTGGAGCCCTGCTGGACTGAATAATACTATACAGTACTGTATGTGCTAAACAAGCACACAGAAGGACTGCACAGCAAGTGTACAGTGGTCTGTCTGTGACCAGGATCTTGACTAGAGGAAGCCTTGACCATGTATGTCTGAGCAGGGAAGACAGCCGCGTTCCTGCTCATCACCCTTTGCAGAGTCCAAGAGTGGAAGCAAACATGCATTGGTGAACCAGGGTATTGTTGTATCCTGTCTTATGGGTACACCTCGACTTATGGTCTGTGGGTGGGCAGTGGGTTTGTTGGCCTTGTACTATGATGTGAAGAATGCTGTAAATGTTGCTCCAGCCATGCATACGAAAGAGCGTCTCTTGGGTTTTGCTCTGGAGTAGCTCTGCTAGTTGTAGAACATGTGAATAAGATGTATGAATATCCAACTGACACACTATTTTTTCTCAGACATTTCTCCCTACCCTCCAAGGTTTGCATTCCAGACATTCCTTAGGAATGCTGTTTTCATCCATCCTTTAATGTTCTGGGAGACTTTTACAATATTTTGGGGCTCCCATTTATAAAATTCTTAGGTAAGAATTCTCACCCAGAGAATTCTGTACTCTGGCTATATATACAGGTTTTTCATTTATACTGAACTATGTTCTACAGAATATACCAGTGATCTAAAATTATGAATTGGAATCACATGATTCTGTTAAAACAGTGTCTCCTGCACCCCGCTCAAGAGCCTGGAGTAGTACATGAGGATTTGTTTTTCCTTCAGTAAATTCTCAGGTGATATTAGGCTTGCTTCAGGGACTGCACATTGAGAACTATAACCACTGATTGGATCTTGGCTAAGTTGTTGAAAAATTATTAGATTTATGAGT
The DNA here is from genome assembly GCA_004027165.1 of Ctenomys sociabilis. Lineage (NCBI taxonomy): Eukaryota > Metazoa > Chordata > Mammalia > Rodentia > Ctenomyidae > Ctenomys > Ctenomys sociabilis. Next base: position 31,467 of record PVKA01000736.1, read on the forward strand.
CATTTGTTGTTTTTTTGTTATTTCTAAGGCCTTTAGTAAATACTATTATTTTCTTATTTTTCTGAGTGAAATACCAATAAATAGTAATTTTTAAAAATTTGATTTAAACTTCTGACCTTTTAACCTTATAAGGTAAGATAGGCTAAAATAGTTTTTTGAATGATCCTGTTCTAAGACTGACTACTACTATTCATGTATACTTAGGAAGAATCTGAAATTGCACCATCTCTAAATTGTTATGCTCTTAATTGGTACCCTGATTCACCATGCTGCTTCTCTGAGCTGGCAGGGAAGTCAGATTGAGGGCCAGCTGGATAGCTTAGTGGACTAAAGTGCCTGCTTGGGCAGAGCTCAGTAGCCAGGATATGATCCCTTATGTGCATTGCCGGCCCTGCCTCCAGGGTGTGCTGAGCCAGCGATTCAGACTGGGCGTGGTGGTGTACACCTGTAATCCCAGCACTTGGGAAGCTGAACACAGGCAGATCACTAGGAGTCCAGTCTATGTAGTGAGACCCTGTAGACCCTGTACTAAGTACATTTTTTTAAAAGAAAGGATTGAAAGCTCTTTAAGTGCAGCATGACTCAAGTGGTAAGACTTGTCTGCCATAATATTGCATCCCTTAAGGTAATAATATATCATTGAATGTGCTCAGACCTTCCTGCAGCAAATGTGATCGAGTTCCTGTCATGGATCAGTGATGGTACCTCATACAAGGTGGGGTACAAGCAATATGATGACCTGCGGTCACAGCAGACATGCACCTTCATTGCTTGTTGCATGAAAGGTTGGTAGAGTAAAAGTCCTGTTTCTGAAGAAGAGTTAATAGAAGCAAAAATAAGTCCCTCTCCTTTCCCTCTGCCAAGTTGGATTAGTAATTGAGCTAGAGCAGAGGCTGTCTGTGTTCTGATGTTACTCTGTGACTTTATCCTTATAAATTGTTGGGGGAAAATCTGGTTTCTGTTCTCTGTCTCACTGATGGGCTAGGTTCCCACACATATTCTCATAGACATGTTTTGATATAGCAGGCCATCTGTGTGAGCCGTGTTTTCCTGTTCCCATTATGCATGGCTATGTGGAATAGATGTGAGAAGTGAACTGAATTGATGGAGTTTTCCATTTATCTTAATTAAGATATCCATTAAAGGCAGGAGTGCTGCTCTATGAATAAATGCCCTGGTCTTTTACCTCCCAACCTTGACCAGCCCATCCTCAGGAATGACATTTGTAATGGTTTGTATCTTTCATAGACCTTTCTCTTGAATATATATGATTTGGTTTAACAAAAATTGATGATCCTAAAAGATAGCTCAGTGGCATAAACGCCTACCTGGCAAGCATAAGGTCCTGAGTTTGATCCTTGGTACCACCAAAAAAAAAAAAAACCAACCCAAAAATTGATGATCATACTCTTATTAACCCATAATTTGTTTTTGTACTATACACACAAATCTGCTTCATTCTCAGGTGATCTTAGAGTAGTTCTTTTGGTTTTCACTGAGGGTGTTGAGCTTCAGTCCTTTCCTTGTGGTGGACATTAAGATTGTGTCAGATAATGATGCAGAGTGTGTGTCTCGTCTGTTGTGCTCTCTCAGTGCACTTACTTGAGCATGTGGTACAGGTATCTAAAAGTGTAATTGGTTAGGACAGAGATTTACTCTTTGAAACTTTTTTCTAAAACCACTTCTGACCTCTGGTAAAGTCCCAGATAGCTGCATACCTCCAGACATTGGTCTAGTTCTAACCAGATTTTGTGCAGTGGTGGTGCTGTTCATTTCTTTTGCCTCTTACCGTTACTTTCACAAACGTGAGTTTTTTTTTAAATTGTATGAAATGACATATTCACTTATAGAAAAATTAGGAACAAGAAAGAAAACTTGCCCATAATCTTTTTTTGTGTGTATGAAAGTGAATAAAGAAAGAATGAAAAGCCGGGCGTGGTGGCGCACGCCTGTAATCCCAGCACTCGGGAGGCTGAGGCAGGAGGATTGTTGTGAGTTCGAGACCAGCCTGAGCTACAAAGTGAGCTTAAGGACAGCCTGAACTGCATAGTGAGACCCTGTCTCAAAAAGACAAAAAAAAAAAAAAAAAAAAAAAAAAAAAAAAAAAAAAAGAAAGAATGAAATCCCTGCCCTTGCCTCTCCCCGACCTATTCCTGGGTTGGTCTTTCCTTCTGGTCTTTTTCTGTTCTTAAACAAACATCTATATTTATAGCACAGAAAGTTTACATAGTATTTTTTAGAGGCAAGAAAGGGTCCTTCTGCCTTATTATGAATAAAACAGGCCATTCCAAGCACTAAGAATAGGTAACTCTTCTTGCCTTTCCATATACTAAAGACCATTTTAAACCCTTTATGTGTATAAAAGTACTTACCAGAATAATTAAATAATCTTAAGAACTAGTTGTACTGTGTACATCTGTAAGGTTGACTTTACTCCCCTTTTGCAGATGAGAAAAATGAGGCCCAGAGGTTTCTGTTCAGGAGCATTTGGTTTGTAAGTGGTAGAGCTGTGGCTTTAAATCAAGTGATGTGATTTTAGGACCTTGTTTTTAATCATTGTGTGGTAAGCTTCTCCTGCAGTAGTTATCAGTATGTAGCTCCCTAAACTAAGAAGATACATGTTTATAAAAATTTTGGCTAGGAGTTTCACTGAATTGTATTCCTCAACCTGAAATGAGGTAGACATCAGAATATGTATCTTCCCACTTTTAGGCAGTCCTTGCCTGGTTGAAAGATATGGTAAGAGTCCCATCTTCACAGGACTGAGGTAAGGTACCATGAGACTAGAGTGAGCTCTACAGTCTGGGCTGAGTTAGAATCCTGCCTCTGCTGTACTTTTAATTCTGTGACCTTGAAAAGAAAATAATGACCCTGGGTTGTTGTGAGGATTGACTTCATAAAGCATTTAGGCCGGTACCTGGCACATGTGCTTCCAAAATGGATCCTCTGTTGCCGTTACACTGTGCTAGTCTTCCATCTGTTATCTTGTTAAGTGCCTACAAAAACTCAAGTAGGTGTTACTGCCCTATCTTCCAGGTAAGGACACTGTGGAGAGACAGCCTTGTAAGGGAGCTAGTTGGGATATAATTCAGACTGTTGACTTGATTGATGTCTTGTTGCCACTTCAGACTGGAGAGGTTCAGTTGAAATTTAGGCAACGTGAAGAACAGACACAGAATTGTGAAAATGTCCGAATGTGCCTTTATTCTCAGGTGTGCATGCAGCAAAATCTTTTCTGACTTGGACTTAATGTCCACTAGAAATCCCGCCAGAACTGAAGTACAGCCATCTTAGGCTTCATTTTCCTTATGCCCAGTCCAGCAAAGTGAGTGTTTTTGGCTCTGTGCTTCCCAGCTGCAGACCCATTGGTAGCCACTGACTCATCAACAAGCCAGTGTCTGCAGGGTCTCACTATGTAGATCAAATTCATAGTGGTCCTCCTGTTTTCAGCCTCCCAAGTGCTGGGATCACAGGTACACACCCCCGCACCCAGTCTTAGTTGCCATCTCAGTGTGGCCGGGAGTGGGGCCAGCACAGCAGGCTGGGGATGGAACTCCCGCTGCTGTGCTGTGCCCAAGCAGGAGCTTTAGTCTGCTGAGCTATCTGGCTGGCCCGGTAATCAATTTTTGTTGTCCTGGCCATCCTGTTATCTATTAAAATTTAATTTATGAATTAATTTTATGTGGAAAATGCCCATATTATTAAACTATGTTATGCAGATGAAATAATTTAGATTTTTAATTTGTAAAAATAGATTTTTAAGCGATTGAATTTAGTGTGTACCAGTATTCACAATTGAATTGTTTTAAGGTAGGGGAGTTGTTTGTAACAATTAAAAGCTATAGTCTTCCTTGGAACAAAACTATAGTAGTTTATTAAGGTTTTAAGTAATCCCTATGTATTTAAAGTGCACTGTTCACTGACTTAAGTTTTATGACTGAATTTGTAACATAGGACTAATGTTTAAAGACTTCTGTTTAACAGTTTAATTTTCCCAACCCAATACAGTAGCTTGGTAACTCTGACATTTTAGTAGAAACGTGGTTAGATATTTGTGAAAATTCCTGTGCAATATTTAGAAGCCCAGATGGTGTAATGTTACTATGTTCCTGTGTAAAGGAAAGCTATTCTTTTCTGATACTTGATTGAAGTTTTAGAATTCTGATTAGGTAAACACTGTGCCTAATCTCAAGTTTGGATTTCAAGTGAACTTGAAAAGAACCCTTAAAATAGAGTATTGTGTGAAGGAAATCTTGTAATCAAGATGCTGTGTTTTTGCTGAGCTGTCTTTAAGGACAAAAAATGGAAATGAATAATACTTTTCTCTAAAATGTTAATTCATCTTTTCTATTTCTTTCCATTAGGATTGCTTATCAAAGTGAATGCATTAATTTGTGATGAATTATCTACTTGTGTGGTCATTGACTAGGTAATATGGAAGAGTGTACAAAAATGTAAAATGAGGTGCTTAGTAGTGTAGCTTGGAACAGGGCTAGAGAATAGTGTTGTGGGCCAGAGTTTTTGGCGAGAGCTAAGGGGCAGTTTGATGATGATTGAGCTGTGCTTGGGAGAAGCATATTGGGGCTGAGTGAGGAGCACACAGGAGGAGGATAGAGGCTAGACTGTTGTGTGGGATTCAATTAATTGCATGAGTGGGAACTCTTAGCTACAAAGATGAATACAAGAGTGCTCCCTACCCTCCCTAGACATTCACAAGGTAGTGGAGCAGGATCCCCCTGTACCTGTAATGAGGAATGGTTAATTGTAGTAAGAGAGATATGTCATTGTTGTAAACTTGATCAGTTGTATGTTCATTCCCATATCATTTTTAGTTATTAGGAGATGTAAATCTTGGAGTCAGCAAGTTTGAAAGCCCTCCATGCAGTCCCGCCCAAGACAGCCCTAGAGGTCATGGGGAGCAAGGATCCCAGTCGCGCCTGCCCCAGTGTGGTGTGCACAGCCTGAGTGTGTGCAGGGCTAGGAGGCCCGGTGAGGACATTGGGAACCCTTTGGAGTGACAGTGGCCCAAGAATAACCTGCTGAGGGTGAAAGTGGTGTGTAAAAGACAAAAACAGAAAACTTGTATTTCTTATCTGTTGCTTCATAACAAATTATCCCTAAAGTTAGCTTAATCCAACAAGCATTTGTGATCGGAGTTTCTGAGTCAGAAATCCCAGCACCGCCTAGCTCTGTGCCTCTTGCTTGGGGTCTCTCATGAAGCTGCCCACAGCTGTTGTCTGGGCTGCTGGCCTCTCAGGTTGGCTAAGGTGAGGTGCACCTCCAGGCTCATTCAGACTGCTCTCGGTAGGCTTCTAGGTGTAGCTGCTGCTCAGTTTTCTACCCAGATCATAAGCTAGGAAATTATCGGTAAATCTTAAGCTCTGGGTAACATTTTCTCCAGAAAAAGAACAGAATATTCTTATTTTACATCTGAAATGAATGGCTTTGGTACTTTGGAATTTATGACTACATATAGGAAAGATAAAGTACAGTATTTCAAAAGCATTTTTCCAGAAGTGATCAGATTTTCTTTAGAAATTGTTTTAGTCCTATTGGTAATTAATATTTTCTTTTCTGAAGATTACCGATTGGAATCTAGCTTGAGAAATACTTGCAATAAGAAGTTTATGAGCTAGGGAGACTTAATGGAATAAACACTTCCCTGGTCAGCGCAAGGGCCTGAGTTCAATCCCTGGTTCTGCCAAAAAAAAAAAAAAAAAGTTTATGAAATAGGGCCAGCCAAATAGCTCAGCAGATTAATAGCTCAGGGCCCAGGGGTCAAACCCCTGGGCCTGCCATGCTGGCCCCGCCCCCAGGGTATGCTGGGATGGCTATTGAGACTGGGTATGGTGGTGCGCACCTATAATCCCAGCACTTGGGAGGCTGTAAACAGGAGAATCACTGAGTCTGATCTAGTCATGAGACCCCTGAACACCCTATAGACGCTTCTCTAAAATACAGAAAAAAAATAAAAAGCTGTAAAAAAAAAAAAGGTTTATGAAATGACTATAAATTTTCTATCCACCAGTAATGAGTAACATTTTCTTGGTATTGTTGATAATAGAAAGAATTGTTTCTTCTTTACTGATTACTTTATAGGTTTTTCTCCTTTGCATTACTATATTTCAGGATTGTTCCCCAAAAATCTTAGGTGCATTCAGTGGCATTTGGAATCTGGTCAGCTGCCTAACGAATGGGACATAAACAGGTCCAGATTACTTGACTCAAAACATGATTTGCTTTTAATGTTTTTGTTCTAATGAATGAATACAGTAACAATTCTAGTATAAGCAGATCTGTTCTCCCATGATTTGTCCTAGACAATCACCCCACTGAATAATGTTTTGCTTTGATGTATCAAATCTGCAGTATGAGTTTGTATTCTAGTGCCTGGAATAGAATCTGGTTGATTTTGAACCTTTCAAGTTGCAGTGAGCTTGTGATGGCACATATTAGGCTTATACAAAGTCTGCTTCTGCTTTTAAGTTCATTTGACTTCATTGTTTTTTGTTTGTTTGTGTGTTTTTAGACAAGGTCTAGTGATTTAATTCAGGCTGGCCTCAAACTTGTGGCAGTCCTCCTGCCTCAGTCTCCTGATTACTGGCATGTGCCTCGTTGGATTATAGGTGTGTGCCACTATGCCTGGCAGTTTGACTTAGTGTAACAATCATCATAAAAATAGTGTACAACCCTCAATAGTGAAATTTTCCCTATGGTTGATCCAGAATGCAACTTTACTTGAATTAGCTTCTTGGGTTTGGGGTGTATATTAAATCATAAATTTCCTTTCCTAAAAACTTGGATGGGTGTTTTATCCTAAGTCACATAGCATGTAATTTGGTGCATAGTTGAATAGAAGTGGACTTGTGGAAACTTAAAGTGTGTGAAATCCTACACTATTAGTAAACTGTTTCATAGGACTTGAAAATGAACTTTTAGTTTCACTGTGAATATTTAACTAGAGCCAAATATTTTGCAGGCTTTTATTTTATTTAACAGAGGACAATTCCTAATGTTTAAACCTAAAGGCACCAGAAAGCAAATTTATAAGAATATGTAATAGACACATTTTGGGCTTTAGTCTATCTGTAAAAGCAGGACAGATAGTTGTGTACTATTCTTATAAACACCTTAACAAAAGAACAAGAATGTCTTGGGGGAAATGCCTATTTGTTTCTTCAGATCTTGTTCCTTCCCTCAAAGCTGTTGATTACAAAGAATTAGCCCACTGCTTAATGTATTCTTAAAAGATGTCTTTTTCTGAATCATCTTAAATATCCATGTCCAATTTTTCTTGAGAGTAATGGTGTATTTTGTTACACACTTTAGTATCCTTTTACTTATACCAAACCATCTTATGACTAGATGGTGATGGTACAGTGTTGTGTGTTTCCCACGTGCCAAGCAGCATGTGCTTGACCTATGTTACAGTAGCTTGATTCCTTGCCTCCTGCATTCTGTTATACTTACAGCTATATCTCTAAGGTCAAAAGTAGAGGTAATATTTTCCTTACCTGATGTAGACTCAGTCTTTATAGTTCTCATCTGATACCGAAGGCATCTATTTAAGTCCAGTAGGAAGTATGAAATAGTTGTGTCTTGCTACCAGAGAACAAGCAGAAGGCTGGCAAGACACAGGCGCCAGACTGCGTGAGCGTTCTGCGCGGCAGGTGGCACTGAACGTGGTCTGGTCTGTGCCGTGCGCTGCCCTGCGACCTACACATCGTTCTCAGTTCCTTTCCACTCATGTTTGAAGCCATCTGTGAATACCGAAGGTCCTGTTTCAGAACACATGCCTGATTCTTTCATGCATTTCTGCCTCTTCTGTTGGAACTGTAGTGCAGCACCCATTGTCTCACCTGACTCCTTGGTAGCAGCCTTCACTTGTGCACCTTGTCTGCAGCACTCACGGCAAACCCGGAGTCATCTTTCTTAAAGCATAGAGGAGATTGTTACTTTTCTGCCTAAAGCCAAAGCCCTTCAACATTTCCTTACTATTCAGAGAAATTCAGCTTCCTACCTTCTAGCCTTGGGTGCTGTGCTTCAGACTCACTGGTCTTCATGTTATGATTTTCATACTTAGCAAGCTCGTTTCTGTCTCAGGTCTCTGTGCCTGATGCTGTTTCTGTTTAAGCTGCTCTGGTCGTTATCTTATAATAGATTTAGCATGTCTCAGTTCAGATGTGGCCATGTCATAATAGCCTTCCATGATTAATCTAGGGTCCCCCTAACACTATCATATTAATCATGGATTTTTTTTTTTTTTTTGTAGTTCTTGTTGCTTAGTGTTAATTTTTGGTTGCCTCTTTATTATATTTTGCTGCCCTCACCAGAATGTGAACTTCCTGAGCAGGACTTCTTTTGTGCCTAGAAAAATGTCCTGTACACAGTCAGAGTTCAGTGTAAATTGAACAGGTGGAGATGTTCATAATGCTGTGAAGATTCTCCTGCAATATTATTCAGAACAAGGGTTTATAAACACTTGATCCTCTGTCCAGATCTGGCCTAAAGAGGCATTTTATTTGGCTTGTTACATAGTGTGTCTGTTCTGAGTTGTAACTTAATACAGACACCAAGTTCCGTTCCTATGACTAGGTTGTTAAATGAATTAGTCGCTAAATAAGGAATTGTATATAGTATGTGTATTACAGTGTTCAGATCAAAGATATAGCCAAAGGAAACTCCAGCTTGATGACTTTGCTTTTATTTGAAAACTCTCACATGCAGGGCTATAATGTGTAACAGCGTGAAACTATAGTGCTATACCACACAGTACAAGCAACAAAAACTATAGTACTATAGAAACAAGGTGTGCAATACCAAAAAAGACATTGAGACTATCCTGAGACAGGATGTATAGAACTGTACATTAAGAGATGCATTTTGAGTTCAGACTTAAGTCGAAACAGTGTGCCTTGGTCCTAAGTTTGAGCAGTTGTTAAATTGGTGGGTCATGGAGTGAGGAATATGTGTAGTTACGATGTCAAGCATCTATAAGCCGTTACCTTCTCATGTCAAAATGCACATTTCTGGCACCTATCAGGCTTCATAGCTTCCACCTATCTCTCCTGCTTCCCACAGGGTGACCTGCATAGAACTTGAAGTTTTTAATTGGCTTCTCGTATTTACAAAAGGGGACCCTTCACATAAAAGTCCAGAATTCCAGTGTCCCTAAAAATGTTAAGATCTGTCACCACAGGCCCGGCTTTCTCTCTTGATTGCAGTTTGCTGTAGCGAGGAGCAGCTGTCCAGGAGGTGGCAGGTGGCCACCAGTCTCCCTGCAGCTTAGTCCCGCTTCCTTCCCTGACCTTGTATTCCATTGACAGTTGCCATTTGCAGTTCATTTGAATTATTTTTCTTACAATGAAGAAATATTGATTACTTCCGTGATCTCCATGGTAGATGGAAACCGCTGCATGTCTTATAATTAATCCTCTTCACTTGCATTTCTGATACCTTTTAGGTATTTTTAATTCTTTAAATTTTGTTTAACTACTCGTTCCACACTAATTGTACACAGTTTTGTTTAAAATACATGTAGTGTTGTACAGTATAAATATATCTTGGATTTACCTAATTTTCTACTGTGGAACGTATTTCCAGTTTTTTTTTCTATTGTAAAGAACAATCTGTGGATAATTCTTTGTACACATTATTTTATTAGAGTGAAATTTTAGAAATGAGATTTCGTCCATATTGATATTTTTCATTTTTAAGATTAAAAATACAAACTGCCCAGACCTGCTTAGTGATATAAATTGATGTTATCTGGAGATGATGTCAGTGGTAGGAGTTTTCATTTTCTTCCATCTATGCCAGCAGTAGGAATTACCATTTAAATGAGAAGCTTTGCTAATATATTTGGGGAAGAAAAAATGCAGGCCCAGAACTTTTTCATTTTTTCCATCTACGCATATGAGAGTTGTACTTGATTTTAAAGCAGGCATATCTAACCTGCACCCATGGGCGGTCTGCAGCCCTGGGCAGCTGGTAACATGGCCCCACGAAATCACAGGCTTTCCGTATTATGTGTTGTGGGAAGAGACTTTCCATGACTCAGTTGTGCAGTGTGGTGCTGCCTCTGCCTCCTGTGCTGCCACACAGCTTTAAGCCCGCCCAGGTCAGGGGTGCGGTGCGCTACATTGTGTTTTTTTTTTTTTTTTTTTAATTTTGGGGAAGGATCTACTGGGTGTTCAGGGTTTCACTAATAGATTGGGACTTATAGTGATTCTCCTGTTTACAGCCTCCCAAGTGCTGGGATTACTTGGATCAAACCTCTGCACCTGCTAACAGGCACTTGAATACACTGAATTATTTGGCTGGCCCTGTTTTGTTGTTTAAAACAGAATAGAAAACTAATACGTAAGACATTAGAAATGATACATATTTTTTAAAAAGATAGGTATTCAACAGTGGTTGTTATGTTGCACATTATTGTCTTCAGTGTAGTTGCTCAGATTACCAGATATAAGCATGTAAAACTAGTCAAAATAAAAATTTTAAGTATTGCTACCTTCAAAAAACTGATAAAAATTACTAGTACAGTCATCTTAGCTATCCTGTATATATAAGTATGTGATTTTTTTTCAGCTCAATTTTATTGAATGAGTAAAACATAGGCAGAGTTTCTTATTTAATTATTGAATAATTATTTAATTATTATATTTGTTGTGTTATTTCAGTTTTATAACAAAAATATAAAAGTAAGGGAAATATTAATCTCTACTCTGTAGTTATAGTATATGTGTACAAGTAGACAGTTCACTCAGCATAGCCCAGGCAAGCAAAAAGGTTGGGCACCAGTGTACCAAAGAACATAATATAGAAATATAACTTAGTGCAGCCCTGTACCTTAAATTGGTATTGTGAGTGAGCTCAGGTCCCACATCATTTTATTGATGGAGCAATGTGAATATCCTGATGGAACTTGAGAAGCCTTTAAACTGGATCCTTACATACTTTATACCTATATAGGCACATCATTCTTATGCTATATCTGCACTGGAATAAATACTGCAAAACTTTTCATTGTGAAACACACTGAATACTTACACATTGATTTCTTATTTGCTGGCATTTAGGTACAGTTATTCTGTCATTTGCTTCTTAGGAGATGCTTACATAGAAGAGTGACAGCAGCTGGCTATACATCTCAGCACTGAACCAGTTCCTCAGGTACCCTGGCTCTCGAAATTGCTATGGGAGATTGGATGACTGTTACAGATCCAGGTCTGTCTGCAGGTAACCAAGGCTAAATACCAGGAAACTGCACTGGGACTTGTGAACATATGAAATAGTGCAAATATTGAAGATGTGACTAAAGAAAGACATAAATGGATACAAAATGCCTAATTTTCACCTTCATTGAAGTTACTAGAGAAGAGCTAAGAACATGCCGTAGTTAAGTTGGTTCAGTTATATGGATGCGATCTTTACAATTTTTTTTTTAATGTATTTAGTACAAGGTCTCACTATACAGATCAAACTCGTAGTGATCCTTCCAAGCGCTGGAATTACAGGTGCGCCACCATGCCCAGTTTCATTTGCCATCTCAGCATGCCCCAGGAGCAGGACCAGCACAGCATGCTGGGGATCATACCCTGGTCGCTGAGCCTGCCTAAGCAGGCGATTTAATCTGCTGAGCTACCTGGCTGGCCCAATTTTTAGAGGAAAATTTTTATGCGTCTATTTCAATATGTTTTTCTGATTTATCCCTTTAGTGACAGGAATAACATAGACAAGTTGTTTTTCTCTACTATTTCTATAAACCTAAAGCAATGGACGTTAGGTATCTTAGTATCTAATATGTTTACTAAGACCACTTCAGTTGGATCTTTTTGGAAAAAGTGTATCTTTCAGCTCTTTTTTTTTGTGTGTGTGTGGTACTGGGGATCAAACTCAGGACCTTACACTTCTCGGGCAGGTGCTTATGCCACTGAGCTATATCCCCAGCCACTAAAAAGTGTATCTTCCATTTAAAAATGGATTTATCCTAATTTGAAAATATTTATATACATAAATTTATTTGCTGTATATTATATAAAATCTTTGATGGTAGAGATTATTATTGTTACATGTATTTTTATAAATTATATGACTGCTTTTCTTTTTTCAGAAAGCAAAAATATCTCTCTATATACCTCAGAAACAAAGATGTCTCCATCAAGTTTGTACTCACAGCAAGTGCTATGTTCTTCAATACCTTTATCAAAAAATGTACACAGTTTTTTCAGTGCCTTCTGCACAGAAGAAAATATTGAACAAAGTATTTCATATCTTGATCAGGTAACTTTTTTTAAGAAGTAATAGTGAAAATCATGTCATGTCACAACACATCATAGCAGAAAAACATCTGTCAGACACAAGTATACTACTTGGCCTGAGACTTAGATTTGCAGAGAACCTTGTGATTGTGTAGTTTGATACAGGGTTGCATGTTCTGCTTGGAGTGTGTCAGCTTTCCCATTATCCCAGGCTCTTCTAGAAGAGCAGAATCTAGAAAAAGCCCGGTTTTTAAAGTGTTTTTGCTTTTTGGGATAGTATTTTCTTAATAACCTTGGATAAGTTGTCTATTTCCTTCAGAAAAGATTCCTTTTTTTAAAAAAAAAATAATTTTATTGAGAAATAAATAGCAGTGAGACAGTTTCAAAACCAATTAGTAGGACAATTTCAATAATTAATACATTGCATATTGTTGTCTTAGTCGTTATTCATTATACAGGATGCAGACATGATATCCTGTCCACAAACATTATTAGATCCAATCTTTCTATTCATTGAATTAAGAGAATGTAGCTATATATCTTTCTTATTTTGATTATACAGATATAAAATGATTGTTCATTTGTAATAGAAAAGATTCCTATTGTGTTAAATTTTTTAATGACAAGCTTGTATATATTAAGCATCGCATGTTTTGTTGTTTTTCAATTTTTTATTTGCATATATTTTGCAGCACATGTACATTGTGGAAGGCTCAGTCGAACTAGTTAATAGATATGTGCATACTTCATACTTGACATCTATTCTCAGCAGTTTTTAAGAATACCCTACATTGTTGTTTGTGATAATCACCATGCTGTACAATAGCTCTCTTGAACTGTTTATCCTGTCAAATGACACTTTGTATCCTGTGACCCACATCTTCCCAAGGACAACCAACTTTTAAAAAACATTTTCTCCTACTAGGAATTGACTACTTTTGGGTTTCCTTCACTGTATGAAGAACCAAAAAGTAAAGAAGCAAAGAAAGAATTAAATATAGTTGCTGTTTTAAATTGTATGAATGAGTTACTTGTACTTCACCGGAAGAACCTTCTAGCTCAGGAAAATGTGGAAACACAAAATCTGAAACTAGGAAGTGACATGGACCATCTGCAGAGCTGCTATGCAAAACTTAAGGTAGAAATTCCACTCTGTTATGTAACTCAGCACTACAAGTATTCATTGATTTTATCAGATAAAAGCTTTAATTTTTTAAAAACTGCTAAATAAAAGTGAACATAAAAGTAATTTATACACATATTGCTTTCTAATATTTATATTGATTCTATGAAGTGCCTAGAAATTTTCTGATTCTATTGAAAACTAATTGGGAAATAGGTATATTCAGAGGAAGATCGAGTAACAATTCCTCTGCCTCATCCTATCTGGCTTAAGAATATTTTTCTACAATTAATGATGCAGCCTCTTCTAAGTCTTTTAACCCAAGTTTAGTAGTGAAAACAGGCTAGATGAGACCTGTCATAAGTCCCTAGGATTCTAGTGAAGCCTGTGGAACAGTGCGTTGTTAAGCTAACCTTTATCTGAAAAAAGGTAATAACTTTCACAGGATCGTTGATCTGCTATATTCAGATGTAGAACATGTGTTTCTTTTTCTTTTTTCTTTAAACTTCTTTTATATTTTCCTTTTTTAAAACTTATTTCAGAAGGAGAGGAGCAAGGTGTTTCAAGTATGGTAAGAACTTATATTGTGGTTGTAAGTTATTTAAAATGTAATATAATCCAAACCTAATATTTTCCTGGGTATACTAGTATATATTGGGTCTCCTTATTTGTGAGAATCAAAGCCTTTGTTATTTGCAAATTTAGATCAGCTTCCTTTTAGTCTTCATCTGTTGGTCCATGCCCCTCTCCTCTTTCTTGCTATACATCCTCTCCCCTCCTACCTCAGGAAGAGAGAACAATAAGAAAATAAACTCAGGATTTTAAATCTCTGATCTCTGTGAGAGAATAACAGGATCTCACTACTAAAGTCTATTAGGGAGTGTGCCATACAGTAGAAGTAGTGTAGTCACTCAGTGAACGCTGTGAATCTTAGGGGGTGATGGAGTAAGGCCCCTCAGCTGCTCAGTTTCGCCTGCCTCTTCCAGATTGTTGCTGCCTGATGCTACTTGTTTTCTTAGTTCGTATGCGATGATAACAGTATGTCTCCTCTTTAATAATGTTTTAAGTTTTTGTGCATCCAGTATGCATCATGGATAGAGGTTATCTGGTTGTATGTCCTGGCTGACTGGAAAACTATGGGAGCTAGAGGGGAGATTGAGCTCCTTGTAGGCCTGTACAGAGTCTGTGGTCATGGATCCTGCATTCACCCAAACCACAGACACCAGTGGAGGGTGCTCCTATGGATTAGGCTGATCCAGAGTTGGGAGCCTAGAAGATAGTATTTCTCCTCTTGTGGCCCTTTCACCAAATCTTAACAATGGGCTGGTAAGTGAACATATCATAGTGTTGGTAAGCTGGAGCCACTACAGCTTTTCCTTAAGGGATGGTCTTTTATTAGGACTGCCCAGACACCTAATTAGGGAGTTAACCTGGGCCAAAATCTCTCATTTTGGCTCATCTTTGGTTAGGAATGTGTATCCAGTGTGGGACGTCATCAGTCTAGTCTTGGAAGTGTCTAGGTCTAGCATATGATTCATTCAACTTGTAGAGCAAGATTTTATTGAGCATGTTGTAGGAACTGGATTTCAAAGATAAGTGGAAACCTTAGTCCCTACACATAAGGAGATTGCAGTCTAGTGGAATGAAACACACTGAACCATAATTATTTGCTGCATTAATTTGTTCTGGGTGGAGGAGATGAGAAAAAGTCTCACAGAAGGTAATTCTTTTATCTGGGAAAAGACATTCCAGGCAGAGCAGTTAACCTATATGAAAAGCAGGAGGAGTGAGAGAATGTTGCACTCCAAGAGTGTGTAAAGTATGAGGATCAGTAAGAAGTCGGGAGGGAGACTTGCTCCACATGGTGTGAAAGGGAACCTGGTACAGAAACTGGGATGCACCGGGAGGTTTGAACAGGAATACAGGAGGCAAATATCGCTCTGGCAGCAAGGTGGAGAAAGGCTCACATGCTGCACTTGGGGTGGCGCGGTAGGGTCTTGCCTGGCAGTGTGGACATCCCTGAGCAGACCTTTGCAGTGGTTTTGGACTTGAAGTAAAGTAGTACCCCGGGCAGTAGCCCCACCTTTCTGCAGACTTCTGCAAGTCATGTTTGACTCTTTCTGGTCCAGTGCACTCTGAAGGGGGCGGGGCCATGGTGTTGCAGCAGCTGAGGAGACCTTCCCAGGTGTGTTGCGCAAGTGTTCAAACCTCTTGAGACCATAACGTGAGGTGCAGTCAGAAACACAAGATCAAATATTGCCTGGGTTCTTGTATGTGAGGAGCCCAAGTTATACAGCAAAGTGGAACATACTAGGAAGGAGGGAGCTGGGTCTTTCTCAGATGCAATGGGAACCAAAGTATGGAAGAAAGGGAGGGAAGGAGGATGATAAAAGGAAGTAAGGTGTGTTGGTCTGGGCTAGAGCTCAGGGGCTCAGCGCCTGCCTGGCCAGCACAAGGTCTTGAGTTTGATTTCTGGTACAAAATAAGAAAAGTGTTATGTGCATGTACCAGCTCCATGCAAGGAACGTAAATATGTTCTGCAAACATGTGCTAATACAAAGGTGTGAAAGGGAACCTGGTACAGGTTCAAAGGACTAAAAATGCCTTTAAGAGAAATTTTAGGTATGTGGCACTGTTATGGAATGAGGGCCTTTCAAAGGAATCATTTTGAAACTTTTAAATACAAAATTTGTATTTAAGTGAGATAAAACTTGATGTATAGATTTAATTTTATAATTTTAAGCTGTGTGGTAACCACTTACACTTCTTGCATGCCATTAACTTTGATTTTAGCTAACAAACTAGTATATACGGCTTCTTACTGATCTTTTCAGAATTAGTTGTTGTGAATTCTGTGTTAATTTTAACCAGAATGGGATATGGATATTTTAGGAACAACTGGAAACATCCAGGAGGGAAATTATCGGGCTTCAGGAGAGAGACAGACAGCTACAGTGCAAGAATAGGAATTTGCACCAGCTACTGAAAAATGAGAAGGATGAGGTGGGTGGTTTTACTGTACATGAAGTTTAAGTGAATTTTTTATGTGCTTTGTTGGTGGGGTGTTGGTAATACACAGTATGAATCACTCTATTTTGAAACAGCCATTGTTTATCATGCATCAGATCGGTTTAGTGAGCATCTTGCGTATGCTACCATATCACATTTTACTGACAGAGAAGGAGCCCTCTCTTTCCTTCCCTCCCTACCCCCAGGGGATCCATTTGGCTTAGTAAAGAAGTTCATAGTTAGTTACAGCCAGTGGCCTGGACTGCCCCAGCCGTCCTTACTGTGTACACGATCATCACTTTTTCTTGGGCACAAAGGTCCTCTAAAATGCAGAGCTTTTGGTCTCTGCTGTTCCTGTATCGGTACCAGATAAGCCTGTCGATTTTTGTTTTCATTTTATGGTTGTAGGAATTGAACCCAAACTTGTGCCACACCAAGCCCACATGCTGCTGCTGTGCTCTGCCCGGCCCTGTCTGCCCTTTTTTCATTAAGCAGTTATGCTCTCTACACAGGCACATGCTTGACGAAATGAGCACATGAGCAACCCACTTTATAAATTTTATTTCCAGGGCAAAGGTGCTAACTTGCTTTAGTGGTTGCTTAGTGGAATTCTACTTTCTCATCTGGTGGTGACTTAGAACTATGACATCTTTTGTAGTTATGTGGAAGTAAGAAGTTAATGCATTTGAAAATATTTTGTAATGTATCTAAGAAGAAAAATCTTTTCATTCCTGTGTAATGTTATCCCTGTGTATGTAGTAACTATAAAAATACCCTTATATTCAGTGTTTTCTATGTGTTAGCCAAAAGACATTTAGGGAAATTTATCTCTTTAAAAACCCTTGGAGTGCGACTAGGGAGATGGCTCAGTGGAATAAGTGCTTCCCTGGAAAGCGCAAGGACCGGAGTTCAATTCCTGGTTCCAGAAAAAAACAAACAAAAAAAGTGGAGTAATTTAGGGATTTGCTTCACCGTTTTTGATTTATTAGTTGTATATTTGCTAAGTGGACAATTAGTATCTTAACTAAACCCTAAAGTTACTCGTACATATTTCCTGGAGTTATTTCACATAGCATTTTTATGTGATCTGATTATATTTCAATGTAGTTCAATATAGTTGGAATATAGTTCTCTTGGAGAAGGAGTAAGTCAGCCATGATTGAGAATGGCTGTGTAGGATAAAACGTACTTCCTAGCAAGCACTGCCCGTGAAGCCACAATGGATGCAAACTTTGAGCAACAGTGTCCGACACATAGGTACACACTCAGCAGATGCTAATCAGAGAGAAATGACCCCAGGTGTTTTCCTGCTGCCATGTGCCACTGGCTAATAACCTTACAGTTAGTTCCTAATGCACTAAAGAAAGTGATTGCAAGGTGACAGTATAAGGAGGTCACTAAAAATGACAAACGAATCTTATTTATTTCAGAGAAAACTTTTTTCATTTAATATTTCCCAAAGAGTTTCTAAAGGCAAAAGTGTGCAATACAAATTTAGAATTAAAACAAAAAATTTTAGAATTATGTAATAAAAACTGATTAGCATAATGATGTTTTGAGAAGTAGTTTCCATTGAAGGAAGAATTTTTAAGTATTATATGGGAAGATGGGTTTGTGAGTTTTAACTAGACTTAACCTAGTTGATAGAAAATAATTGTTTTCTAGGTACAAAAATTACAAAATATCATTGCAAGTCGAGCTACTCAGTACAATCATGATATGAAAAGAAAAGAGCGTGAATATAATAAACTAAAGGAACGTCTTCATCAACTTGTTATGAACAAAAAGGATAAAAAACTAGGTAAGCAGCTGGCAGAGATCCAGCTAAGAGAATAGATAATATGCTGAGAAATAAGTGTAAATATATTGTGCCCAGTTGTGTTGTTTTCATGCTTTCCACAGTTGATTTTAGATGATGTATATCCACTTAAGTGGAAGTTTAGAAAGATAGTAAAAACTAAATCATTTAGGTTTGCCTTATAAATTGCATGTATTTAATATGACAGATGTAGAATTGATCCATCGATGAAAAGCTAAGCCAGAGGACAGACACTGTGATTGTCCATAGCAAATATTGAGAATTCGAATGTGTTTGGGAATATCGAAAGAAATAGGATTTTATTTTACTTATTTTTTATTTTTTTGTCTTTTTGAGACAGGGTCTCACTATGCAGTTCAGGCTGGCCTTAGGCTCACTTTGTAGCTCAGGCTGGTCTTGAACTCACAACAATCCTCCTGCCTCAGCCTCCCGAGTGCTGGGATTACAGGCATGCGCCACCACGCCCGGCAGAAATAGGATTTTAGAGTTAACTTCAAAAAATTTTTTATCTGACCAATTCATTCATGTGCATTTGAGTTTGTTCCAGTGAGATTAGCTGCACATTTTTGAAGCTGCTAGTCAAAAATGCACTGTGAAAGTATGTTAGTGTCTAATGGATACTTTTCTGTAGTGTTGTTCTTTTAAAAACTTTTAATTTACTATTCATGCAAAACATGTGCGTAATTTCAAGTGAATAGTGTAGATTTTAAAAAGAGAAGCAACACATACAAGTAGAGAGGTATGCAGAGCTGTCTCCCCGGCTTGGCACAGACCAGGGAGTGAGAAGTCTGCACATTTATTTATCGATGCGTGCCCTCTGGGTCAGCGATAGGCCATCCTCTGGCCCACATTGTGCAGCCATAGTCCTGGTTTCGCTGACCTAAGCCTGGGCTTCAGCACTGGCAGGTGAGCCATACGTCTTGACTCTTCCGTGGTCAGCTCTGCCTGCTCTGAGCAAGCGGTTCTTTGTTGCCCATGTTTTGTTCTATTGTAGTTATGCTATTTTATTTTTAAGATTTCTGAAAACTAGAAAGTGAAGGTATAATCATATAGGTAAGACAAGTTTAGAAATGCTTAGGTATTCTGAATTTAGAAGTCTACTCATGTGGATAATCATTGGTTGTAAGGTTGGTTATCCTCGTGTTTGCCCATGAAGGAAGGAACAAAATTAAGAGAGGACTATGAATGCTGAAAGCAGAAAATAGAACATCTAGTTAGTTATTTACTGAACATTGAATTTTAGAAACTGACTGCTTATATTTAGGAGTCAAGGTATTTTCTGTTCCACAGCCAACTGGAGGTAACATTTTTTTTTTTTTTTTTGGCGGAACTGGGGATTGAACTCAGGCCCTTGTGCTTGCCAGGGAAGTGCTTATTCCACTGAGCCATCTCCTTGGCCCCTGGAAGTAACATTTTTTATGGTGATTTTATTAGCACTACAGTTGCAGTTACTTACTCTCTTCCTGGTTCCTTCTTATATCAAGTGCATCCATCTCTCCCTAGTGCAGAAGATTCTGCTGTTGTTGGGAGCTTGACTTCTTTGAGGATGGCAAGTATGATGGTGGTGTTGGTGAAGCACAGCAAATCTTTTCAGCAAAGGTCTAGATAGTGAACATGTTTGACTTTGTGGGGTCTGCAAGTGTTTTTTTATACTTACTGCCTCTGCCACTGTAGAGAAGTGTCCACTGACAGTATATACACAAATAGATGTGGCTGTTTTTTTGAAGCTTTATTTACAGAATTAGGTAGGCTGTGGTTTGCTAACCCTTGATAATTAAAATGATAAAGTAAAATTTATTAAATATTTACTGTGCTTACTCTCCTATATTAAGGGCCTTAACCATGTTTCTTTCAATCATATAACAACTGTTTGATTAGATACTTGTGTTAGTCTCACAATATCAGTGAAAAATAAATTTAATAAGTTCACCAAGATCTCTTAGTGCTTCTTAGTAATTGAATTATAACTTAGAATCACTCCTTTTGGTTCCACATCTCATCCTGTCTACCAGATTGACTCACCTCCCTAGTCTATGTAGAGTACATTAAACTTTTAAATACATGTGGTAAGAATTCATTTTATGTGTTCACATTTGCAGCCATGGATGTGCTGAACTACGTGGGCAGAGTTGATGGGAAAAGAGGCTCTTGGAGGACTGGTAAAACTGAAGCCAGGTAGCGTCCGCACTGCGAGGGGTGGTCAGTCTCCTCGCTCCCAGTGCTGCTCCGTGATGAT
The DNA here is from genome assembly GCA_004027165.1 of Ctenomys sociabilis. NCBI lineage: Eukaryota > Metazoa > Chordata > Mammalia > Rodentia > Ctenomyidae > Ctenomys > Ctenomys sociabilis. The sequence continues at coordinate 51,917 of PVKA01000736.1, forward strand.
GGTTTCTTTCTCAGGAACGAGGATGAAATGTATAAAATTCTCTTGAATGATTATGAATACCGGCAGAAACAAATCCTAACGGAAAATGCCGAACTTAAGAAGGTTCTCCAGCAAATGAAAAAAGAAATGATCTCTCTTCTTTCTCCCCAAAAGAAGAAACCTAGAGAAAGAGCAGATGAGAGCACAGGAGCTGTAAGTAGCCTTTTCTCTCTGCAACAATGCTCAGATCACTGGCTGGCGCAGTCAACAGATTGGTGGGTGGGTGTGGTAAGCAAGTGCGGTGGGCATGCTCTTTATATTGAGACAAGACCCTCGGTGCTGTGCTGTCTTCAATCACTGAACAACTGGAAGTGCCCTGTGTGTGTCCAGACATCCCGTGGAAAAGGTGGAGATAGCCTTCCGAGGACTTATTCCATGCCAAGTGAGCACTGTGATAAACATCAACATCATCTTATTTCCTATTATTTCTTACAGATATGACCTAAGTATTATAATCTGATTATCCCCATATAGTGTAATGACCCTCATTTTGTAGATGAGGAAACAGGCACAGTGCTTCACCAGGCCAAAGTGACATGTGGCAGAAGTAGTCTGCCTAACTTTCCCTTGTTTAAGTATCATGTATTCTACATTTCAGAGAGTGAAATTTTTGTTAACTTAGGAACTAAGAATCATTCAATCCATTCACATTATTGAGCACTCATTCTGTTCTTGTTCCTGAAAATAAAATGCTAAAAGATGTTGCCTTTTTCCCTCAAGAAGCTATTTCTAAATCATTGAGTGTGGTGGTGCACACCTGTAATCCCAGCACTTGGTAGACTGAGGCAGGAGAATTGCCATAAGATCAATGCCAGGCTGAACTACATAGCGAGACCCTATCTGAAAAAAGAAGCAAAGGTTTTTCTGAAAGAGGATGACATTAAGAGATGATTGCAGTTTAGTACTGTGACAGGGTGGATCACCACTAGTCTGAGCTGCGTAGCAAGACCCTGTGTCAAATAAAAAAGCATGACAGAAAATGCTTATGAGCAGTGAGTAACAAAATTTTGTTTTTTTAAACCTGTGTTTGACGATTATTTCTTTTGTGGGATTACAGATAGGACCAGCTCATAAGCCCATCTCACCTCCTACCTTTTTTACTTCTTTAAAAATTGATTTTACTCCACATGGTGGTGACACAGACCTGTAGGCTCAGAAGGCTGCAAGAGGATGGCCAGTTTAAGCACAGCAAGGCAACTCCTTGGCTTAATGAGACCTTGTCTTAAAAAATAAAAGAGAACTGAAGATGTACCTTAGTGCAAAGGCTCTGTATTCAGTCTCCAGGGCCACAAGAAACAAGTTTTAAACTAGTATGTGAATATAGTAGTCCCCTTCACGCACTGGGGTTGCAAACATTCCATGACCCCCAAGTAGTACTGAACACTGGGTGTACTGTGCTATTCAAATCTTGTCTTTCCATAAATATATACCTATGATAAAATTTAATTTGTATATTGGTCACAGTAAGAGATTAATAGTGATAACCAAAACAGTAACAACAGTATCATGTAATAAAAGTTACTGTTACGTTGTTTCTATCTCCAAGGTATCTTACTGTTTTCTTCTTTGTTTCTGGATCTTGGTTGACTAAGATAACTAAAACCAAGAATGCTACTTTTAGTCTGTTCAGCTTGAGGTTTGTTTGACCTTTTATATTTAGTGAACATTTGCTCTCAGTCTGTCACTTCCAGTCAGTTTTTAACTTTCACTAATATCTCTTTAAGATGAGCATTTCCATTACTTGGGAGACTTGCTTAGTTTTTGGCCCATTCTTTCGTAATCTTTTATTGCCAACTCCAGTCAGCTAAAGTGGGTAAGAATTCAGGGTCTCTTTCAAGTGATCAGTTAGTTGCCTTTGCTGTTTAGCCTGTGAGTCTTAGTAGCCTGTATAATTCTTCATAATTCAAATACTTTGGAGAAATCTTTTTTTTAAGATTTATTTATTTGGTACAAGATCTCACTACATAGCTTGGACTCAGTGAACTTCCTGTCTCAGCCTATCCTGCACTGGGATTACCGGGGTATACTATCATGCGCATGGCATGCAGTACCAGGTTCTTGCTCTTGTCAGCAGGTGCTTAACCCACTAAGCTATCTCCCCACCAGAGAAATCATGTTTTAACTGTTTTCTACTTTTATTTGCTTACTTGTTTTAAAGAGAATACAAAATAGTAATAAAAAAACTAGAAATGACACAGAATTTCACTAAACAGTATATTATGAATCCAACAGTATTTGTTGTATTGCATAGTGTTGTCTTCAACTTAGTTGTTCAGATTACCAGGTACATGCATGTAAAACTGGAAAAAAAGAAAAAAGTTATTATAAGAAATTAGGAAGAGACAGAGGAAAAAATGAGAAAAGAAGACAAAAAATATTAAGCATTATCTGCTCCTTTCCATAGACCAGCAGAAACCTACAGTACAATTATCCAAGCCATCTGGCATATATACATTAATATAATCTTTCTCCCCTCCCTCTCCTGTCCTCCTTATCTCAGTAATTCTTTCCTTTTGGACAGATTCATTCCCTTTTCACAGTGTCTATTATATCCTTCAGATTTTATTTAGTCTTTCAGGCTTTTAGACTACGGACACAATACAGGGTTTGCATGTATAGGTCTGATTTATTTCACTTAAGAGTATGGCCTCTAGTTGCATCCATTTACCAATAAAAGCCTCAAATTTATCTTTGTTATAACTGAAGAATGCTCCATTGTGTAAAAACACTGCATTTTCTTTATCCATTCCTCAGTTAATGGGCATTTGAGTTACTTCCAAGATTTCACTATGACAGATTGCCCTGCTGTAAAGATGGGTGCACATATATCACTGTGGTACATTTTTAGTATTTCTGGAAGAATACTCAGGAAAGAAATAGCTGTGTTGAATAGTCCTACCTTTTTGAGGAATCTCTACACTGCTTTGCATGGTGATTGTACCAGTCTACATTCCTGTCAAGAGTAGACAAGGGTTCCTTTTTTCCCCACAACCTCTCCATCATTTGTTAATGGTTGACTTCTTAATGATAGCCATTCTTTTAGGGTGAGATGGAATCTCAGTGTTTTTTAAATTGCATTTCTCAAATGTTGAACAATTTTTCATATATTTTCCATTTGTATTTCCTTCTCTGAGAAGTGTATATTCATCTGAGATGCCCATTTTTGAATTAGGTCTTTGAATTTTGGGGGCCTGACTTCTTAAAATTCTTTATGTGTTCTAGGCAGAAGGGCTTTGTTAGAGGGACAGTTAACTATAATTTTTTCCTAATTTGTGGGTTTTCTTTTTACTCTGTTGGTGATTTCTTTTGATATGCAGAAACTGTTCAAACAGATTAGATCCCAGTTGTTGATTCTTTGAAGTATTTGCCATGCAGTTTGGTTTTTGTTCGTGAACTCACTACCTACCCCTATGTCTTTTAAGATTTATATGTGTGTTTTCCCCCAGGATATTTAGGGTTTCTGTTTTAATGTCTAAATCTTTGATCCATTTTTACTGTAGTTTAGTGCGTGGTGATAGACATAGGTCTAATTTTAGCCTTTAGCATGTGGAAAGCCAGATTTTCCAGTACCACTTATTAAAGAGGCTATGTGTCTTCCAGTCGTTTTGTTTGGCCCTGTTGTCAAAGATAAGGTGGCTGAGTGTGTTGTTGTATCTGCATCTTCTAATCTGTTCCATTGATCCTTGGGTCTTTTTTCTTTTTGCCAATACCATGCTGATTTTATCACAATAGCTTTGTGGTATAATTTCAACTCTGGTATTATAATGCCTTCCTCCTTGCCTTATCTTTTGTTAGCCAGGATTACCTTTGGTATTCTAGGTCTTTCCTAATTCCAAATAAAATTTAGGAATGTCTTTTCTAAATCTGTGAGGTGTACTAATGGTATTTTAATTGGGATTGCATTGAATCTATATAACAGTTTTGGGAGTAAGGCCATTTTCACAATGTTGGTTTTTCCTATCCAGAAATAAGGAATATCTTTCTATTTCCTGAAATCCTCTTGGCCTCTTTTGTCAGGGCACTGTAATTTTCACTGTATAAATGTTATTTCTTTGTGAGATTGATTCCTGAGTATTTCATTTTCTTGGATATTAGTGTGAAAAGTGTGCTTTCCCAAGTTTCTCTTTCAGTGCATTTGTTGTGCACAAAAGTGCAATTGTTTTTTGTTTGCATGTTTGTTTTTATCAGTTTTCACATTCAGAACCTTATGTTTGCTAAGCAGTCACTTGCCACTGAGTTATATCCCTGTCTTGCTACTGATTTTTGACTGTTGACTTTGTATCTTGCTATGCTACTGAATTTGGTTATTAAATCTGCAAATCTCTTGATGGAGTTTTGAGGGTCTTCTGTGTAGAGTATCATGTCATCTGCAAATAATGATAATTTCACTTCTTCCTTTCACTATTCCTTTTAAATTTTTTTTTTTTTTTTTTTTTTTTTTGCAGAACCAGGGATTGAACTCAGACCCTTGTGCTTGCCAGGGAAGCACTTATTCCACTGAGCTATCTCCCCAGCCCCTACACTATTCCTTTTATTTCTCTTTCTTGCCTAATTGCTCTGGCTAATGTTTTCAGTACTACATTGAACAGGAGTGGTGAAATTGGACATCCTTGGCTTGTTCCTGATTTTAAAGTAAAGGACTTCAGTTTTTGTCCATTTAGTATGATGTTGGCTGTTGGTTTCTTATAGATGGCTTTTATCAAGTTGAGATATAGACCCATCTATCCCAATTTTCTGTAGGGTTTTTATCATGAGTGAGTGTTGGACTTTGTCAAAAACTTCTTCTGCACCTATTGAGATAATGTGTTTTTTTGTCTTTGGCTCTGTTGATATAATGTATTACACTTATGGACTTGCATGTATTGAACCATCCCTGCATTCCTGGGATGAACCCCATTTGGTTGTGATGTATAATCTTCTTAATGATTTGCCTCATTCTCTTTGCTAGTGTTTTTATTGAGGATTTCTGCCTATGTGTTCATTAGGGAGATCATCCTATAGTTCTTTTTTTTTAGTTGGGTCTTTCTCTGGTTTTGGTATCAGTATAATGCTTTCTTCCAGAAATGTGTTTGGGAGAATTGCTTCCCTTTAAATTTCACTGAAGTGTTTGAGAAAAGTTGATATTAAATGTTCTCTAAATTTCTTGTAGAATTTATCTGTGAATCCATCGGGACTTGGACTTTTCTTTGTTGGTATTTTTTTTTTTTTTATTATTACATTTTCAATTTCATTTCTGATTGTTGGGTTATTCCGAGTTTTTAATATCTTTTTGACTCAGCCTTGGCAATTCCTATGTACCTAGGAAACTGTCCCTTTCCTCTCAAAGGATGTGTTTTCCATCCTTTGAGAATGAAAAGTAGGTATTGTTGATCTTCTGAATTCCTATAAGGTATCTAGTAATTTCACCCTTTTATTATTGTATGAATTTTTTTCTTTCCTTTTTTTGATAAGCCTGGCTAGAGGGTTATCAATTTTATTCTTCCAAAGAACCATCTTTTTGATTCATTAATTCTTAGTATTGTTTGTTTTCTTTATCTCTTTGCTTTTATTTCTGTCTGATCTTTATAATTTTCTGCCTTCCTTGGACTTTGGGCTTAACTTACTCTTCTTTTTCTAGGAGCTTGAGGTACAGCATAAGATTGTTTATTTGGTCTTGTTCTATTTTCCTAATATGCAGATTTATCACAGTGAATTCCCCTATTGGGGCTGGGGAAATAGCTCAGTGGTTTAAGAGCCTGCCTGGCAAGTGCAAGGTCGTGAGTTTCATCCCCAGTACCAAACACACACACACAAACAAAAAAAAAAAAAAACAGTGATTTCCCCTCGTAAGACAGCTTTCATTATGTCCCACAGGTTCTGGTAAGTTGTATCTCCATTTTCATTCAATTGTAAATATTGTTTAATTTCTTCTTTAATTTCATCTGTAGCCCACTGGTTGTTCAGGAGGTTGTTATTTAATTTCCATGTGTTTATGGTGATTTTTTGGATTCTTGTCAACTTCTAGTTTCATGGCATTATGGTCAGATAGTGTGAATGGGATAATTTCAGTTCTTTTTCATTTAATTAAGCATCATCTGTGTGCTAGTGTATGGTTTAATTTGGAGAACATACCATGTGCAGGTAAGGAGAATGTGTATTCTGACATTGCTGGATCTAACACACTCAGAAGGCTGCTAAGTTCATTTCTTCACAAGTTTGGCTTAGTTCTGTTATTTCTGTGCTGATTTTTTTTTTTTTTTTTCCTACTAGTGGCTTGTTAAAGTCCCCCATTACAATTGTATTGTTGCTCATTTGATTTTTCAGGTTAAACAGTGTGTCTTATGTAGTTGGGTGCACCTACATTGGGCACACATGTATTTATGATATCTCTTCTTGCAGTTTCCCCCTAATAAGTATGTAGAGACCTTCTTTATCTCTTTTAATCATTCTTAGCTTGAAGTTGATATTGTCAGCAACAAGAATACTGTCCTTGCTTTTTTTCTCAGCTCCTGTCTCATGGAGTATTGTTTCCCAATCTTTCACTTTCAGTCTGTGAATTTTTGAGTTAAATGTGTTTTTTTGTATACAATATACTGTTGGATTTTGTTCTTGATTCATTCTACCAGTCTGTTTCTTTTGATGATGAATTGAGCCCATGTACATTGATGGTTATAACTGATATATATTGGCTTATCTCTGTCCTGTTCTTTTCCTGCTATAGGTTCCTTTCCTCTCTTTAATTACTTGCTCTGCATGGTGGTTTCTTTCTGTTCTTCTTGACATTGTAGTTGTTTTTGTATCTTTCTAGAATATCTGTCAGTACTCTTTGTAGAGTTGGTTTAGTGGTCATGAATTTCTTCAGTTCTTTGTCATGGAAAATCTTATCTGTCCATTGAATTCGATAGTTTTTCAGGGTACATCAGTATAGGTTGGAAGTTTTTTTGTTCTGTTTTGTTTTCTTCAGGACCTATAATATTTCACTCTAAGCTGTTCTTGATTTGATTCTTTATATTAAGAAATCTGCCGTGATTCTGATGGGGTCTCCATTATGAGTTATCTGTTTCTTCTTCTTTTTTTTTTTTTTTTTTTTGTCTTTTTGAAACAGGGTCTCACTATGCAGTTCAGGCTGGCCTTAAGCTCACTTTGTAGCTCAGGCTAGTCTCGAACTCACAACAATCCTCCTGCCTCAGCCTCCCGAGTGCTGGGATTACAGGCATGCGCCACCACACCCGGCCCAATCTGTTTCTTCTAACAGCTTTTAATATTTTGTTCTTTTGCTGAATTTCTGTGATCTTGATTATTATATATGTAGGTGTAGATTTATTTTGATTATAGCTAATTGGATTTTACATGCCTCATTTATTTGTATGTCAGATTTTTTTTCCTCATGCTTGGGACATTTTCTGCTGTTACTGCAAATAGTCTTTTCATGTCATTTGTGCTGATTTCTGTTTCATTGACAACTATGATTCTTACATTGTTTTCATTTGCATCATCCTGTAGCTGCTGAATTATTTCCTGGTCTCTTGTTAATTTTAAGAGATCTTTTCTTTCATGTTCACTAGCTGCACCGCTGTCCTAAAGTTCTGAAAGTCTGTCTTCCATTTCGTTCAGGTGATTTTATCAGCTTTTGATGGAATTCTTAATTTCCTGAATATGTGTCTGAATCTGTTCTATACATTCTAATTCTTTCCTATATTGTTCATTTGATGTTTCCATCATTTTTCTGCTCTCCTGTATTTTTATCTATGTCTTTAGATGTGCCAAAGAATTTTTTCATGTTATTTATTTTTTGTGACCTGAGAAATTATTTCTGATCATATTTCTTCTGTAGCCTTGTGGATGTGTTCCTTTACTTCAGTTGGTATCATTTCACAAATTTTAGGTGTGTGGTTTCCAAGTTCTTCTCATTCCTTGCCTCCTGGACTTGTTCTGAGTGGACTGGAAGACTGAGATTTCCTTTTGCTCCTTAGTTTTGGCATTTCTGGAGCTCCTGGTGATCTCCCAGACTTGGCAGTGATGGGAGAGGGGAGTGATGTGGGTCAGTAAGGTTGTTGCTATAGTGAGGTGCAGGGTATGCCTCCTAAAGCTCTCATGCCTGGTGGGGACGGCCAGCTAGAGCTTAGCAAAGCTGTGCAGGTGGTGGGCATGGGTGATGCATCAGCAATCCGCAGCTCCCCAGCGTATGCCTATACTCACAAACTTTGGGATAACTACTCCCGCAGATCCGTCACATCTCCTTGCCAGTGGTGCATGTGGGCTGGCCTCAGCATCTCCCCATAGCTTCCTAGCATCTGCCTGAGTTCTCAGAAGGTGGGATAGGGAACCAGCAGATCACCATGCCTCTGCACTGTTGGCCCAAGTGGGCCGGATTCTGCAGGTTCCTGTATTTGCCCAGCATACACTTAAGTTCTCAGATGATGGGTCTGGGGACCAGCAGATCTACTTTGCCACCTGCTAAGCAATCAAAATTTACAGTATTTTTAGATTTTTAGATTGATTACACAGCCACTTGATTATGCAGTGCCAGTTCTTCGCACTCATCATGAAAAGGTGCTGTCCATTCTAAATGGGCACTGCTGGAGAAGATTTCTTGTGCTCGCTGTTCCCAATCTGTAGGGCAGTTGAGGTCCATACTAAGAGTCTCAAGCAGCTGTTGAGCAAAAGGACTTTGTAAGCCATCTTCCTTAATAGTGTCCCTCAATCTTTTTAGGGTACCATGTTCATGTGGGTACCAAGTAAGAGATCGCTGGGGAGTTTGTTGCAAATTAACAGGATATAGGTCTGGGGTTTCTTGTATCCAATCCTTCCAACTTTCCTGTGCCCAAACCCAGGTATTGTATAATTGTCTGTAATGTTGCTGCCAGGGCTAGGGAGGAAGCTTTGTCATCTTTTGAGTTCCCGAGTATCTGTGTTTGAAGGCCACCCAGGGCTCTCCAGGGTCACAGCCAGATGATGGGGGAATAGTACAAGACGACTCTGCTTGGTCTCTAGGGGAAGTGCCAAGATCACACTTCGGTGGTCTTTCTGAGCTCCCAACCAGGCAAACTGAAGGAGGAAGTGGAGGCATTTCTCCTTTGGGGAAGAAGGAGGAAGTGGCTGGAGCCTGTTTTTGTTCTTTATTAGTCGCCATTTTGAGGCCAGGGTAAAGTGGAGCAGTGGGGACTGAAAGGTCGCTAGAAGGCCGTCTGTAGATCTTGTTCTAATTGATCAAGGGAGCCCACATCACTCTCAGGTTCACTTCCTTCTTTAGAGGTGAGGAGGGGGATGCCGTGGTCCCTTCCCTCTGCAATTCAGAACCCATGAGGCAAGGGCAAATGGTGAGAGGATAGGTGTTAGCCCTGCAGGGAATGAGCGACTTTCATGGCACTCTACAGTTTGTACCCATTTGAGTAAGGTGGTCCAGGTGTTTGGATCCCATAGAGAAGCAGTGGCCAGCCATAGGTTGAAGGGAAGGAGTAGGTCCCAATATGCGCATAGTATACAGTGAGAAACCTTAACAGTGTCTACCTTGCAACAGAGCAGCAAGAGCCCGTACCTATGGGTGCTGCTCCCTGCGAAGCACAGGGCCCAAGATTAGGGTGCGGGGCTTGTGAAAGAGCAGCAAAAACCTATATCTGTAGGTGCCACTCCTTGCAAAGCATGGGGCCCAAGATATGGGCATGGGGGTACTCACCACACCATCAAGTCCCTGTTCAGGCACTATTGTGGTGAGTACCGACGGAAGACTGCAGAGACCAGGCTGATGGCACTGATCTGGTTTATTAAGGAACCACCTGAATATATCTCAGCTGAGGGTAGGGAAGGACATGAATAGGCAAATTGTGGAGCGGGACAGGGCTGCTCTTCTGCTGATGACTACTAACCAAGTATGCTTGGCATTCTGGCTCCTGGAGTGAGCTCTACAGGTGCTCCTCAGCAATGCAGTGAGCATAGCCTCTGGCCCTGACATGCCCACACATTCCTAAAGTGAATATCTAAAATCTAAAATACAGTAAAAATTTGAAATGTTTTGAGCACCAGCATGATGCTACAAGTAGAAAATATCACATCTGATCTCATATGGCAAGCAGACTTGTAGTTTAAAATGCAGACTTGGGGCCAGGGAGATGGCTCAGTGGAATAAGCACTTCTCTGGCAAGCATAAATTCAATCCCCAGTTCTGCAAAAAAAAAAAAAAAAAAAAAATGCAGACTCAAAATATGTAAAGTTACCTACATGCCAGCCAGGCATGGTGCTGCACACTTGTAATCCCAGCACTCAGAAGGCTGAGGCAGACAGTGCATCAGAGGTTCCAGGCCAGCCTGGCTACATAGTACGTTCAAGTCCAGCCTAAACTATATAGCAAGACCTTGTTTCAAAAAACAAAGTTACCTTGACATTGTATATGTGTGGTGTATATGAAACATAAATGAGGTCTATGTTTAGACGTTGTCCCACCCCTAAGATAGCTATCTCATAGTTGTGAGTATGATGCAAACCCCAAAATACTTCAAGCCCCAAGCTTTTGTTTTTTTCTTTTTTTTTTTTTTTGTGGAACCAGGGCTTGAACTCAGACCCTTGCACTTGCCAGGGAAGCACTTATTCCACTGAGCCATCTTCCCCAGCCCAAGCTTTTCATATAAGGGATGGTAGGGTTTAAGGTGTCAGAGATGTTCCTCAGAAGAGTTACTTGCAGGTGTCTCCTGAGGCCGGATCAGTGAGAACCAGAGCTGCAGCCACAAGCTGAACACTTCCTCACCTTTTTTGCCTGAGGGCTGCTGACGTGGGCTTCACTCTCTTCTCCCTCAGTCCTGCTGCTTGTGCATGTGGGTGCAGCCTAATCGGCCCTTCTCTGCAACTTCTGTCTCTTGTTTTTTCCCAGCAAGAACTTTTTTGTTCAATTAGTAAAATTTATCTACCTTTCTGAATATTCAGATAAGTTAGGATTATTTTATTTACATACAGGTTGTTATGACTTGGGGTGTGTTTTTGGATTGTTTTCCCGTATTCCTTATCCTACTTTTGATTCTGTATGATAATGTGTCATTAAAATTTGCCTTGTTTTCCTGTGATTTTGTGTCTTAGAAAGTAGTAGAAAGAAAACTATCCCTGGCTATAAAAATTATGTGAGGAAGATAGAATTAGTAATTGCTTTTATGTTGGAGATTATTTCAAAGGTTTGTTTGTAGAAGAGCAACTTCTCTACCTTCAAATCTCAGTTCAACCTTTGGCTGCATAACACATAATCATCTAAATCTGTGACTGAAATACTTTCTTGTTGCCGGAATGCAATACCTGATACCCACAGTGTAATGGGAAGGTTTATTTTGAGTCATGGTTTTTGTTCATAATTGGCTGGCTCTCAGCAAGCATAGTAGGAGGGTCTGGTGGAGGAGAGCTGATCACATCACAGTAGCCAGGAAGCAGAAAAAAGAAAGCAGAAAGGGAGATGCACCTTTCACTGGTTCACACCCCTAGTGATCTGCTTCACCCGACCCAGCCCCACCTCCTCCTACAGTGACAGGCATACTGGCCAATGGTCCAGTTGTCTCCCCAAAGCTCCACCCATATGCACATATGGCCTTGGTACACATGTGGATACACCATCACAGTTCCCATCTAGTGTTAGATGATGAATAGTGCTTACACAGATAGTTCCATGACTTTGTCACTACTTGGATTCTCATTCAGGTTTGAAGAGATTTGAGTTGGCAAGTTTTTATCTTTGGTATTCATTGCTTTCTCTCAAGGTATGTAAATATAATACTGGGTTGTATAGTAGTAAGATACAGCACAGAAATGATTCTGGTAAGACCGGTAATATAATAACCACCGTCAGGGTGGAAAGCCATTTTAAGATAATGGTTCTTATTTTTTTTCATTCATAGGTGATCTCTGATGTTGAAGAGGATGCTGGAGAACTGAGCAGAGAGAGCATGTGGGACCTTTCCTGTGAAACTGTGAGAGAGCAGCTTACAAACAGCATCAGGAAACAGTGGAGAATCTTGAAAAGTCATGTAGAAAAGCTTGACAACCAAGGTAACTACTGCTGCATTGCCTGTGAAGTGAGTTGTAATACTAACCTGCTGGATTTTCTCTCATTTGGAAAGTCATGGTTGGGCTCAGACCTGCAATTTGTAGCTTCGTTGATGGTTTGAGAGCAAGCTTTCCCTTAGTTTTTACCACAAGATTGGAATTTGAATATGAAAAATATACTTTGCTGTTATAAAAACTGTTTCAATGATAAAAGGATATTATAATATCCATCTGCTGTGAATGCAACATATAGTGAACTGAGATCTTTTACTAAATCCTGAGCTACAAACACTTGTCATGTTGCATGAAGGTGAACCTTTCCCTGTTTCCACATATTTCATATTACTAAGTTCCAAATAATTTAAAGATTATTTTTGTAGTAATATTGCCAAAAACCAATAAAGGATGTAAAGTAGAAAATCCATTTACCCATTCCCTGTGTGTAGCATTTAATGCTTTGGTGCCTTTTTTTAGCCTTTTCTATAGGTATTTATGAAATGTTTATTTAATCATAGAAAATTAACATCATTTAATATACTTGTTTTATTCAGTGTGATTTTTTTCATTTAACATTGTATTAGAGAGCCAGCCAAATAGCTAAGTGAATTAAAGTGCCTGCAAACAGGCGCAGGGGCCCGGGGTTTAACTCCTGGGCCTGCAGTGCCAGCCCCGCCCCCAGGGTGCACTGCGATGGCAGTTAAGACCGGTTGTGGTGGTACATGCATGTAATCCCATCTCTTGGAAAGTTTGTAAAATAAGGCTCTGAACACCCTGTAGACCCTTCCCTAAAATACAAAAAAAAACCCAAACCATTAGACTAGATGTTATTATCTTCTTATACCTTGATGTGCTGATCGGTATGGCCTTAATATTTTGTATTCTGTATTTGTTAAGCAAAATTTGCATGCTTTTAAATCAGGAAAATTAAGATTTCTACTTAGTAAATTAATTTAAAGAACGTTTTTTATATTGTTAAAATAATGAACTCATTGCCAGGTTTTTTTCATTTTTGTTTTAGATACAGGGTCTTACTGTACACTTCAGCCTAGTAGTAATACTACTGTCTCAGCCTCCCCAGCATTGGGATTGTAGGTATGTGCTGCCAACACTCGATTTCAGGGCCAACACAGCATGCAGTACCAGGGATTGAACTTGATTCCTTGTACTTGCCAGGAGGTGTTTAGGTTACTGAGCTATCTCCCCAGCCCCTCACTGCCAGGCATTCTTTTCTTAAAATCTCAGTGTTAATTTACATGGGATTTTACCCATTGTAGGGCCTTTTTAGTAAATAGGAAGTATGTCTGGATGTGGTGTTTGTTAAGTGCAGTGTGAGAGAGCAAGGTCTATAGTCCCACATTGGTCTGTGGTGGTATCAACAGGAACATGATCCACAAGTTTTTGTTAACATTGTTCTGCAAAAATAGTCAAATTCTGGACATTGTCTTGACGTGAATTAAGAATGTTGGCAGTAGAGCTGTTTTTAATGACATCATTTATTCCCCAAAACCATATAAATTTATAGTTCTTTGCTTTTAAAAGTTTTTTCTGTTTAAAAAATTATATAATTTATCATGGTTTATGGAAAGAATTACCTCTTAGAAACCCTGTGAAATTCTACAAACATTCTAAGAGCCTTATTTGTAAGTGTATTCAAACAGTAAGGGTGGCTGTAAAATGTCACAATGGTTTTGACTTAGTTTCGAAGGTGCACTTGGAAGGTTTTAATGATGAAGACGTGATATCACGACAAGACCATGAGCAGGAAACTGAGAAGCTGGAGTTAGAAATTCAGCAATGTAAAGAAATGATTAAAACACAGCAGCAACTTTTACAGGTAAATGTGAATTCCCTTTTAATGCTGTTTTGCCCTCTGAAAGGCCAGAATTTTTCTAAATCTTACTAGATTTTTATTGTTCACTATCCTCAGGTCTGTGTATTTGTTATTTTCCAAAACTACATTTTTTAAAAAGATGTATTTAGTAGAGTCTACAGACTTGTAGTGATTCTCCTGTTTTCAGCCTCCCAAGTGCTGGGATTACAGGCTTGTGCCACCAGGTTCAGTCTCACACTGGCCCTGGGGGTGGGACCAGAATGACATGCGGGGATTGAATTCCCATCCCTGTGTATGCCTAAGCAGGCACTGTAGTCTGCTGACCTATCTGGCTGGCCCTAAAATGTGAAACACGACAAGTTATTTTTTTCTTTCTTTCTTTTTTTTTTTTTCGGTACCAGGGATTGAACGCAGGACCTTATGCTTTCCAGGCAGCCGCTTATGCCACTGAGCTATGTCTCAGGCCCCTAAACTACATTTCTGCTAGCAGATAAATTGTACACTATTTCTTAAATAGTTCATGCTTCTGAATGGAGCCATAGCCTTTGAGAAAAGAGCTCCTTGTTTTGATTTGGTGGTTCCTCATTGCTGTCCTTGCTGCATCATTTGATCTGTCTTCTCTTGCTTTGATTTTAATGTGGGGAAGTGTCATAAGCATCACCTGGAACTTACTATGTTTTAAAATTAATAGCAGCAGCTTGCTACTGCGTGTGATGACGATACCACTTCATTGTTACGAGACTGTTATTTGCTGGAAGAAAAGGAACGCCTTAAGGAAGAGTGGGCCCTTTTTAGAGAGCAAAAGAAGAATTTTGAGAGAGAGAGACGAAGCTTCACGGAAGCGGCGATCCGCCTAGGGCTAGAGGTACTGTGTGCAGCGGTGCTGCTGCAAGGTCCAGGGCTTGGGTTTGGCAGGCCTCCCTGGAGTTCTAGCACTGATTGTAGTGGTTTCTTTGCTTTCCAGCTTTTCTCCTGAGCACTTAGCTCATAAGTAACGTTAATTTTTTATTTTTTATTTTATTGAGCTACAAATGTCAATCAGACAGTTTCAAGACACCTTAACAGTACAGATTCGATAAATTATTGCATTGCAAACTGTTTTCATGTTTTAGTATTGTACAAGGTGCATACATGATATTATATATACAGATATTATTTTAGCAGATATCTCTTATCAGTCATAAGTAACCTTAAATTGAAGTCTTACGAGCTATTACACAATGGTGTCTTCCCCTGCCCCCCAATTTTGGAACTGCAATTAAAAAACGGCGTTCCACTATTAGGTGTTCAGATTCACCTGTTATTTGTTCACTGCCACTAGTATTGATGTAGAAGATAAGAACATGTATTTTTTTAAAGTAAAAGTATAGTAAATAACATTCTTCTATTTATATCCCTCATTCAGAAATATATGTTTTAAAAGTAATAGTTTGGATTTATTTATTTCAGTATATAATGTGTACACATACATAACACAAATACACAAATGCTTAGCAATATATAGTTTTTATTTCAAAAATAGAAGTAATGTCTGAACTTTTTTTTTTAAGCTCAACCTATAGAAAAAGCTGCACAATGGAAAATACCCATCTTCTTTATAATTTATGTTCTCCTGGGTTCTCTCTTCTGTATGTTTTTACTTAAAACCTCAGTGCTTCTGTTTAAGTTTGTTCAACTTCAGATGGTGTCAGTTAATCCCTACAGTGACTGGCTGGGGAGAGAGCTTGGTTATCTAAGCACCTGCCTTGCAAGCTCAAAGTCCTGAGTTCGATCCCTGGTATAGCATGCCATGCAGGCCCCAAAGCCAGGCGTAGTGGTGCAGGCCTATAATCACAGCATGAGGGAAGCTAAGATAAGAGGATCACTACAAGTCCAAACTGCATAGTGAGACCCTGAATCAAAAACAAAAAACAAAACAAAACCTCTGCAGTGACAGATAAATCCTTATTTTACAAACTCTTTCCCGTTTTTACTAGTTTTGTCTTTTTCTCATTTTCAATGTTACCACATTTATATCCAGTCCTCTAAAATAATCCAGGCTTTAGTACTTTTATGAAGTTGAGACTTAAAAATTGAAAACCAGAAAACAATATTGACTGCACTATGATTACATAAATATGTTTCTATTCAAAAATAAATGTTTGGAGATGGAAAATACACTTTTATTAAGACTCTGCCACTCAGAAGAGATTATCGTCACCTAGTGAATTCTATGACTTTCTCCATGGCTTTCTTTGTGATTTTCTGAGTCAGATTTATGGTGGTGCCTTGGTCCATGTACTTGGTTTTTTCCACAATTCTGATCACAACCAAATTGAATGAGATCCAAATCAAATTCAGTGGTTAGGCTCAGTGCTGTCCTTACAGGGAAAAGTGATTCAGTTCTCATCCAGTTTGGTTTTCAGTTAGGACTGGCAGAGAATTGAGTTGATGCACCCAGGTGCCACTTCAGTGCTACCGTGCATCTTACATCCCACGTTTTCCCCTTTGGAAGGTTACTTTGAGTTTCCTACATTATATACCTTCTTAAGTAACTTTTTTTTTTTTGCTTTGTAATCAGTATATTAAAACATTCATACATTTTAACAATTTCTTATATTCTGATACCCAGAATAAGCATATGAACATATGACTTTTTTAAACATACAAGTAAAGCTATTCGTTGTAATTTGCTATACTATTACCATTAAGTTACAGTTACTTTGGAGCATTAAGTCAAATGGGTTAAAGTAATCCTGTAACATACCTTTCCATGTAATCTCTTCACTTTAATTTCAAAGTTACCCAGCTCTGAAATCACAACTCAAAAGCCAATATCCACTCTTGACAACCAAATAATAGTCATCACTTTCATCCAGGTGAGATTGTCAAGCATGGATACATCAAGTGTGTGCTAAATGAAGGCATGCCAATTTATCATAGACTATGAAAAGCATTGTCTAATCATTGAATTTAAGGTAAACTTTCCTGAAAATGACTTTCTCTCTCCTGATAAACTCATTGCTGGAAAAACTCTTACCTGAGAGGAAGTAGAAGAGAACAATGAAGCGAATCAGGTAGAACTGGTGGACTTTGATCCAAATCAGGAACGCCATTATAATGGAGAAGCCTATGAGGATGACAAACATCAGCCCAGAGGTGGTGTCTGTGTCAGACCTTTTAACGGGGCCAGTGAGCAATGCTCACTGCTGGCAGGTAGCGTGCAGTAGTGAGTGCTAGAAGGGCTAGAGTCATCATGTACTCACTACTCGCTATTGCTTTTGTTTCAGTATTAAACTATAGTAGTGTTTTTAAAGTTAAATGAAGAATAAACACAAATACAAAAGCTCCGACTTTGCCCTGTATGTACGATGACTTCAGTGTGCAAGGTGAACTTTCATGCTTGTAAAAAGTACCTAACCCCGGTGTCTGCTAGGCCATGCCTTGTAATTGATTTCAGTTGTATACATGGACAAGCTTAGACTGAAATGCTCGATACTTGTGTTGACTTTAGTGTGTGACCCTTCATTGTTAAGCTATGGATTGCAACTGTATTTAACTGGCAATCAGAAAGAGGAAACAGTTTGTGGAGGTGTTGGTCTGTCTGTAGTTGTCTGCATTAAGTGGGGCTCATTGTGATGCCTCTGCATTCTACTGCCTCAACTAGTACTCGAAGGTGGCATAAAATCTAATTTAGCCTGTGATAACAGTGATAGAAACCATACCTTTCTAAAGAAGGGTTTATCATAATGCTGCTTCTTAAGAGCCTGCATTTCTAGGATTACAGTCCTTTCTAAGCTGTGCCATCACTGCTGGTTACATTGTTTTTCTTCTCTTTGGACCATGATAAACACTTGAGTTGTGATTTCAGAGAGGGGTAACTTTGAAATTAAGTAACTTTTTCAACAATAGCATATAAGTGATACATATTCTGAATCCTGGAATATCCAAAAATGCTTTCTTATTTGATTGGTTTATGTAGCTGTAGAATTTGGCCTTCACCTTTTCCCTTAAGACTTTGAATTATTTCATGTCTCCCAGCGTTTGGTTTTGCTGAGGAGCCACACTGTAACATAGCCTATACATTTTTTCAAATTTTTCTCTTTTTTTTTTTGTTTCTTCATGTTTTAGAATACCTTTAAATATTTGACCTTTGGAATATTGCTATAAATTTACTTTGTGTTCTAAATTTTTAGTATTTATAAAATCTTGTATATCATCAAACTGGGAGTCAGTCTTATTACTTGGTCCTTTAGGATTTATTTTGATTTTTTTTTTGTAAAGTTCTAGTAAGTTTAATTTTTGCTTTCTTTATATAGCATTTTTATTTTACAGACATTTATTAATTTAATGTGTTAAAACCTTTTTAACTTTTTAAAAGATATTTCACCTTTGGAATTATCTGTTATGCCTGACCAGTTTATTTATCTTGATCTTGTTTTTTTTCTCTTACACTATCAGTTTTTTCAAATGACTGATGATTCATGATTTTGTATTAATACTTATAATTGCAGTTCTCAATATTGGTCATTTAGTAGCTGACATTTCCTCCACAGTTGTGAAAGTCTGTTTCAGTTGCTATTTCCCTCAGGGGGCAGAACAGTTTATGCCAGAATATCTCTCCAGAGAAGGAGAGAGGTCAGCCCTGTTCTAGGAGATACTCTGCCCAGTCTGCCTCACTTCCAGTCACCCAGTGCCTTTCTCTGAGAATCCTTCAGCCAAGAGTCCTTGGGGAGAATAACTCCAGTGGGGAATAGGATGGATGCATGAGAGACATCAGGGTGAGAAGGAGTTGAGTTTAGGGTTCATCAGCTGTTGAAAAGGGGTGGTAGGACATAGTCTGCCTGTGCCCCTGTGGTGTGGTGTTGACAAGTAAAATGTTCAATGAGGTCAGCAGTCCTTTTATTTTTATTTTTGGTGACGATTTTGCAGTGTGTTTTTCTGTGTTCTGTATGTTCAAATGTTAATATTCTGTTCCTTTTTGCATTGTTCATTTGAATTAAAAATTAACGTGAAGTTATTTGTTTATTGGATAAATTTTAAAAATTCTTTTCTAACATAGTTTTGTATGAGTAAAGTTTTTGAAGATTTTAATTAGTTGATGTAAATCATTGTATATATGTAGCCAGACAGCAGACTTAGCCAGCTAAGGAAGTCACAGGAAGTTATGACTCTGTGGATGTTGAGGCATTGATCATTGTTTCTTTCATTTGTTTGTGATGATAGAGAAAGGCATTTGAAGAAGAGCGAGCCACTTGGTTAAAGCAACAGTTTTTAAATATGACTACCTTTGACCACCCGAACTCAGAAAATGTAAAACTTTTCAGTGCCTTCTCAGGAAGTGAGTACTTCATACTTCATACTCTTTAATCTGATCCTGCCTCCAAATGAAATTGTGTGTGTGTGTGTGTGTGTGTGTGTGTGTGTGTGTGTGTGTGTGTGTGTATGTGAATGAGGTGAATGAGACCACCAAGTTGAGCTCTCTTATTGGACCTAAAGATCAGTTAGCTTTAATATTTTACTTACTGGAGTCAGAATAGGGGGACAAGAATATCAACTTTTGTTGTGAAAATGTCAAGTTTTTGCAAATTCTGAATCTGGAGATAAAAATTTTAAAAGTAAATCCTCATTAAGGCTTGTAGAACATGCAACAGAGATCGCGGGTTAATTTATTCTGTCATACTTCACACAGAGTTCAAATAAGTCATCCTTGTTTTCACTGTATTTAATTCTTTGCTACATATACTGCCTCCCCCCCCCCCTTTTTTTGAAAAAAAAAAAAACAGGTTCTGATCAAGACAATCTTCCAGTGCACTCAGGGCCACGGCAGAAAAAGCCCCCCAGCACATCTAATGGGTCTTCAGTTTGCACATCGAAAATGACAAAATCTCTGCCTGCTTCACCGACTTTGGGCTCTTGCCAGACTCGTCCCTGTGTATTGGAACATAGGTATTTGTTCATACTTGGTCTTTATACATATATCTGCAAATTCCTAACTTTGGCGCTGCTAAGGAAAAATGGATATGTCAGTGGCATTTGCAACAGTTGAGGATTTGGAGAGGGATTTAGTAGGCTGATGTATTCATTCTATGATACTTACTAGGTGTCCAGGATGATCTTGTGCTGGGTGCTGGGTGTACAGCAGTGGTGAGGTAGACATGGTCCCTGCTCTGAGCTACATTGTGTGTCTTTGTGTGTCATTTGGTTTCACATTTAAAATACACTCTTATTTGTTGGCATTGCTTACTGTTTTAAATACTTTGTGTTAAATGTAAAGATGTTCTTTGTAGTTTTTGTAAGGTATAGATGAAGGTTTTTCTGGCATGCCTGTTTTATTGGCATTGAAGGCAAAGACCTGAGAAAGGCCTGTTCATCATGAGTGATGAAGAAGAACTGTCACCCTTGGGGACAGTGAACTTGTAAATGAGGTTGCTGCCTATCCCCTGGAATCCTACAAGTTGGTATTAGCTGCTGCATTTTGGTATTTTCCTTTCAAATTGTTAAATCATTTTCTAAGCTACAGAAGCAGTACTTTGATCCTTTTGCAAGATAAACGTTGAACTAAGCAGAGCAAACACAGCACTCCTAGTGGGGTAGAGATTAGGAAAACTACAGGGGTGAGTTTGGAAGTACAGTGGTAATCTTAACTCCAGGAGGATGCAGTTGCCTCAGGCCTCCAGCACTTGGGCAGGCGTGTAGACAGCAAGCAAGAGTCAGCTGCAGTGCATGTGGCCTGTGCTCATGAGAAATTGGTGTGGAGCTCTGTGTGGCAGAGCCCCGCTGGTCTTTGGGCGAAGAAGAGCTGAGTAGCTGGATTTTAAAATGATATGGAGCTTTTGAAAGGAGAACAGGGTTTGTAATTTACAGACTTTGGAAAGGTTAGATGATTAGGACTTTAAACATTAGGGAACAACAAAAAGCCAGGTGAGAGGACTACAGGCAAGCTTGGGCCCTAGAGCTGGGACACACATGGTACGCGTGTAGAGGCCAGGGCAGTTAGTGTGCAAGACTGAGAGGTGTGAGAGAGGGCTAGCAAGGCAGAAAGGTGACAGGTGTAGTTGTGGAGGGAAGGAGGTGATGAGCCACCGTGTGCTGCGCCTGACCAGCAAGGATTAAGACGGGAGCAGTGTTCTTCCCACACAACTCCACTTTGCTTTTCTGCAACACTCACATTTGGAATTTCACTTCATAAAATATTTTAGTCTTGGTTATTTTGTTTTGTTTGATGAACTTGGGATCAAACGCAGGGCCTTTGCACTGATCTGCAGCTTAGGTCCCCCCCCACCTCCCCTTCCCCACCTTTTTTTATTTTGAAAGTGTGTCTTGCTGTGTCACTAAGTTCTGCAGTCAAGACTCAAACTTAGTATTCTCATGCCTCGGCTTCCCAGAGTGTTTGGTGTTAAGGCATGTGCACTACTGTCTGTGTTTGTACCTCAAGTCTTGTTTTAGAGGCAGTGGACAAGTATTAGAAATTGTTAAAAGAGGGAAAAAGAAAACAATTTTAGTAAAGTACACTGTTTTTTTACTTAAGAAAAAAAGATTTTAGGAATCAGGTACATAAAACAGGAGATTCATTTAGGGAAACATTTTAAATGTTTACTTTTTTACATAATTATTTATAGTTTGAAATATTTGACATGAACATTCCTTGATGGCATTGTATCAAAAGTCCAACATTTAGTACCTATATCACAGGGTATTGTGAGCTAAATGTGAATAAGATGTAACTCAACAGTCCTATTGTAAACATTCAGTGATAGCAAAACTAAACACAAGTGTGTGTGTGTATGTGTGTGTGTGTGTCTTTGGAGTTTTTTTGTTGTTTTTGGGGGGCCGGCCCAGCACCCCCTGATGCCAGAGCTGGCTATGGCGTGTGGTGCTAAGGATCAAACCTCGGGCTTTAGACTGCTGAGCTATCTCACTGGCCCTTGTGTTTGTCTTTGAAACAGGGTTTTACTATGTACTTCAGGCTGGCCTTGAATTCACTTTGTAGCCCAGGCTGGCCTTCAGTTGACAGTGATCCTCCTACCTCCTGCCTCAGCCTCCTGAGTGCTGGGATTACAGGCGTGCACCACCACCTGGCTCACAAATACATTATAAAAATGCTTTTCTGGTTCTTCTAATCATACCAGTGACATAGAAATAGATTCAGGGAGTTTAAAGGAACTCTGTCTCTCTTAAGCTATTCTAGTCTCTGAAAACAACAAACAGAAAAGAATTAAAAGCAGTGCAGCTTGGTTGGTTAATTTTAGATTATTTGGTAAAGTTGGTTCTCTTGTACCTGAAGCACTTTGGATTCAGTTGATAATGAAATTACAGCAAGATAATTAGGAGCAGTTGTAGCTGAAATCTTGCAATATCCTCATTGCTGTCTTGCTCTAGAATAGAACTTTGTGTAAAGGCTGTATTTTGGGTTCCAGTTAGGGTGACTGATGTAGTAAGTCCCTTAGGGAACAAGGTTGATCGCTGATGTCACCAGAGACGCCTCAAAGGTGTAGGGATTTTGAGCTTCCTTCTTTCTTTTTTATTTAAGTGCCATATTGATAAACAAATGTAAATAAAAATTTTAAGTTACTGGTTTCAATTTTAGAATTAAAAGTTACATAATTTCTAGCTTTCTCATAAGGTCAAGTGAGTTAACAAAAGTTCTCAAGCAATGTATATTTAGAAAAGGTCTTGTGAAAAAATTACAGGAGAAACTCAGCTGAAAATGTACTCATTGTTTCTTCCCCATAGATTTTTAAAATAATAGGGCCGGGGAGATAGCTCAGTAGAATAAGCACTTGCCTGGCAAGTGCAAGGGCCTCAGTTCAATCCCTGGCTCTGCCAAAAAAATAATCATTTGACTAGTTTCTTCTTTTCTGAGGCTGGTTGAACTTTTATCTGGCTTCAGTTTCTGCTTTCTTAACATCCTATAGACACATTAAATGTCTGAGTATCTGATGTGAGAGAGAGCACACACCAATGATGGACAAGAAGGAAACCATAGGAAAATAGAAAATAGAAAGGAGACCTGTGGGATGTGACTCTGAAGACCCATGCATGTGTCTACCTTAGGTTCAACTGGGCACGTGCTTCTGAGTAGACGAGAGGGATACAGATAATAAGCAGACCAATAGACAAATACGTGGCGGGCAAAGAGGAGTGATCAGTGAAAGCCATTTTGAAATTCTTTAACATTCTTGGTCAGTGTATCTTCAGAACTTCCCTTCACACAAGGCCTGGGGACAGCCAGACTTCTGAACATCAGACTTTCATGCATGGCGTGTGAGAGAAGGTGGGGATAATTATTAAGCTCTGCCTTTCTTTTTTCCAACAGTTCAATCAGTGTGTTGACTGTAACTCCTGAAGAAATGAAACCAGATCAGATCGGAAGAGAATGCAGCAGTCAGACATGGAGCATGGTGTCCGGGCCTGGGTCACAGCCAGGCTGCTCGGTGGATGCTCTTTGACCTACATAAATTCTCACGTAGAGAAAGATGACTTATGGTAGACGTATGGATGGGAACTCTTTTTCGCTAACATAGTCATCAGATTTGTTTCATCTGACTTGAAATAGGGTGTGTCATAAAGTGAGTTATCTCTGATAATTTAAGAATGTTCAGAGTCGTTTGTTTGGACTTCCCTGTCTTCCCCAAAGAGCTGAAATGCTAAATCTATTTAAAAGAGTATAAAAGCTTTGGATGTGTATTTTTAGTAACAGAAGCATCAGGCTCTGTGAATAGAGGAATGTATGGATGCTTGGATAGAAACAGAAGCACTAGAATGAGTTTCCTCTTATAGGTATTAAAAAATAGCACTTTTAAGAAACTGATTATTGTAAATGTTTAATTTTTGCCCCAAATATAGTTGGCATTGGAAGTTTAGCCTTTACTTGAATGTATACTGTAGATTTTTAACAAAGCAAGTTCTATATTTATTATGTTTAGTGTGATTTTGGAATTACCTCTTTCATATGTTTTAAATAAAGTAAAATTTATGTATGTTTTGTATATAAATATACATGATTATGTTAAGAAGCTTTAAGACTTAAAAAGTTCACACAACCATAAATATAGTATTTTGTGCTGATAAAATGTTCCTAGTGATATTCTGTTTAAAGATATGTTGGGATCATGACTACATTATATTTAAGTTTTTAAAAATCCATCTGGGCAATAACTATTCAGAGTTATCCCGTGAAGCCACGTTCTTTAGAAAATCAGCATTTTTTGAGACATTCTACAGCATTAGATTTTTATTTTATATATGTAGGATATTATAATTTGTAAAAGGACTATTGATTATAGAGTAATAGGGACAGACAACTAAAGTACCTTTGAATAGCAATTTAAAGACATTGATTTAAGATAGATAAAAACTATAGAAGATGTTGGGATGGAGAGAGTTTGCTTATCAGATGAATACTTGTACAGTAATATCTGTACTATCTAGGGCTTTATATCATTGCCAATAATTTTTTAGTATTTTTTCAATGAAATATTTGCCATTACTATTAAATAAATATGATATTATAAAAATACAAGATTTTATAATCCAAATATACTAGGGACAATCTTGTATCATTTCATTTTCAGAATATCTTAGGCTCTTTGGCTCTGTAATGTGTCTGACTGCATGTTTTGTCCTGAAAAGTATGTTATTGATAGTAGTAATGCTAAAAAAATGTAGGTCAGGCTCTTCCCCCTAGATTTTCATCAAAAAAAGATTTTTAAGTGCCTAGCTCTGTTTGTCTCTGTACATAGAAAACTACACAGGTCCAGACCTTGCTAGGTAGAATAGTTCAGCTCCACCCGCCTTCTCCTTTCCCATTAGTACAATCACCTGTAGACATTCACCCTGTTTGTAGCTGGCCTGTTTAGCCCCTCCTCCCAAGCCTGTTTCTCATCTGCTTATTGTGTGTGACTCTTAGGAGCTGTGTAGCAACAGCCATTTTTCTAAGGCTGATTGGCTATCACTAGAGTATTGTAGGGGACAGGAGTGAATATACTAACAGACTGCATCTGTAGTCTCAAGAGCTGGCTCTGGAATGATAGTCACTCTCTACCTTCAGCTTAATGCATGGTCGTGTCTTTAAAATATTAAAAATGTTAATGAATTTTCAGAGTACCATATTCCAGATGAAATCTACCTGGAATATAATTATTCTTTCGCTATTTAGCAATAACATGATTGAAGAAAGGCAGTGAGAAATTTTAAAGAGTTACTGATAGATCTGTCAAGACTTCCTCCTAGGGGCTTACTTGACCAGAAGTAAGCATGCTGGGTTTCATACAGATTTCTGAAGTTAGAATACCGTAGTACATGAGGATAGATTTCTAGAAAGTAGTATGTTTTTTTGTTTCCATTTTAAAGTGGGTTAAATTCTCATGTTAAAAATACCCTCGAGCCTTTAAAATCTCAGATGTGAAAGAAACAGTAAAATGAAAATCCCAGACTGATTGTGCCTTTGGTGTTTGCATAGATCTGCTAGAAGTTCCGATCCTAAATATATTCCAGTTGTTCAGTGATCCCTAATCTAAACTTATCAGAATGTTGGAATGGTTTCCTTACTGGAAAACTCTTGAATCTGCACACAAAATTCTCAAGATTTTCTCTTTCATTTCTTTTCTTTTCTTTTCTTTTTGAGAGAATGGGAGGGCAGCCTCAGGATGCTTTCAGGGCAGGTCTGATTTGGCTTGAGGATCTGGGAATCAAACCACAGCATCCTGATCCTGACTGCTTTGTTTAAGCAGGCATTTAAACAACTGAGCTAATGGGCAGCCCCTCCCCCTTTCTATTCTATGGAATTTCTGTGAACTAATAACACAGCTGTGCTCCACTATTAGCATTTAGCCATGGTTAAATGATGTCACCATCAGCCTAAAGCCCTGATAATCTTCAGTGTTTTCTTATCAGCATAAGAATCTGAGATGTTTTGTGCCTCATTTGTTTTTTACATGACACATCCATTTTGAATTATCAAAGCAAAAGTATCAAAATGAGGTAAAATTTTCCTCCTTTCAAGTGTTTACATCTGCAATTTACAGTATTGGAACTTACTAGAGAAATTGGTGACCCAAAAATGTCCTGACTAAAATATGAATGGTAAATATTTTGTCAGAGAAGCAATACACTAAGTGATAAGCATCTCGGACAGTCCACAGTAAATTGCTTGCCTCATGGTATATTTGGAATGTTTGGAAAGAATTGTTGGTCCACTGTGACTACGTGCTTTTTGTAGGAAAACGGTCTATGGTACATGATGAGAAGGAAGAACCCTGAGGTCCAGTCTTGGCCTCCACCCTTGGGGGGTCATCTTGAAAGCCCGTACTCCAGGGAGGGCTTGGCTTCTGCAGGGTGTGTGCCTGGAGTGCTGCGAGGTGACAAGACTTTCTGTGATTGCACTGTTGTACAAATCTTTAGAGTCTCCTTCCTGATGTACACTGTGTTCTTATTGCTAAAGTGGATTTAAAGTAAGCTTGGATCATGGAACTTGAGTAAATATGTTTTTCACTATGTTTGTCCTTACAGTTTTTCCATCTGTCAATGAACATTTATAATAACTGCATCTGTAGTTTCAAAGAGCTGGCTCTGGAATGATAGTCACTCTCTACCTTCAGCTTAATGCATGGTCGTGTCTTTAAAATATTAAAAATGTCAATGAATTTTCAGAGTACCATATTCCAGACAAAATCTACCTGAAATAATAATTATTCTTTTGCTATTTAACAATAACATGATTGAAGAAAGGCAATCAGAAATTTTGATTCCTCCCAAATGTCAGGACATATGGTTTCTTTGTGATTCCTGGAGAAAAAGACCACAAGCACACTCCTTGCCCTTGAAAGTTGCCAAGTGGAATGGAAGACCAGCCAGGTAGACCCAGACTGAAGTAAACAGGATCACCGCTGTCCGTGCGGGAAGCCTGGGCAGACATCATGGGCCGGCAGCTCTGTCCCGGGGTCTCCTGGCCATCTCCCAGCCGTGCCCTTACGCTTTCTGCTGAGGTTTAGGGTTAGTTCCCGTGGGAGGTACTGTGTAATGGTGTTTGCTTTGCTTGACTTTATGTTTTGCAAAATGCTGACCTGCAAGGCAGTATAGGATTTTCTTCCCCAGTATAAACAAGTATTATCATCCAATAGAAAAATTATTTGGAAAGTCTTGGGCCATGCAGATAAGAATAGTATGGGCTTCCCACTTTTCTAAATAGCTTATGTGTTTTTCTTCACCAGACTGGGTGTAAAGTAAGAGTGGAATGGACTATATTGAGTTAAATTTTTTATTCAAACACTTGAATTTGGTTGAAGTTAAAAAATGAATTTGACAGAGATTAAGCAATACTCTAATGCCTATGATGCATAAAGAGCCACCTCAATATTCATAAAGTTCAAATTCAGAAATACCTGCTGTAAGTGTAACACTTAGCACATACTGCGCACTATCCTATGTAATACTGCTGAAACTTAAAACATTTATGTTAGAATCCTGAAACTTTTCTCAAGATGGTGGGTACTTTGTTTCTAACCTTTTTTCACTGAGGTCATGCCACAATTAACAAACATTACAGTGGTTTAGGTTATTATGAAAGCTTAAATCTTGGTGGACATAGTGACACCTGTGATCCAACACTTTTAAGAGGCTGAGGCAGGAAGATCACAAGTTCAAGTTTAGCCTTGGCAACTTAAGACCTTGTGTCAAAAAATGGAAAAGGACTAGAGGTCTGGTGTCGTGCTCAAGCACAACTACCAAGAGAGTCCTCATCTTTAGCTGTGTCATCTGGAGCACAGGTGCCTTGAGTTGCCAAATCAGAAGGTGAAGAAAGTGAATAGTGTGGAGTAATTTTAGGGTACACACCTGAAAGAAATGCCTTCCCCTTAGCCTAGCTGCAAATAAGACTCGGGCGGGGTGAGCACTGGCAGGCTGTTGTGGCTTCATGCTGGACATTTTGTTCATTTATTACAAAAACAGCCACATTTGGCAAAGGATTTATTACTGATTTTTCAAGCTTCAAATGTTCCTGAGCTTTGGCAGGAATGTAGTTTAAGTATTTTGTTAACCTTCTTTGACCTTTTCTCCTAAAGGAAGTTTCAAAATGTCCAAATGATGGTTTTACCTGTTTGTTACAATATCCTTCAGTGCACATTTCCAGCTCGCAGCCTGGGAGGTTTCAGCCTTAATTGCCTGGCTCTGAGGCAGGGTGGAGGGGCGAAGAAGGAAGGATTGAAGGCGGGCGGAGGTAGGCGGGCATCAAGCAACAGCGGCAGCTCTCTTTCTACCCTTTCTACCCTATCCACTCACACTATGCCTAACCAGTCAATGGACTAATCCCAGCTGCACACTGGAGATCCAGGGACCTCTGCAAAGGCTCCCCCTATGACAGCACAAAACTTTGGGGGGGGACATCTAGGTATAAGCCATAGACTCTTCCAGTATAAACGTGTACATGCGTGTCTTAACAAAGGCAATTCTCAAATAGTTCGCTAGAAGTGCAATGCTTTTCCTTTCAACTAAGAAATACTAAATAATATTGAAGGGCCAGCCAGATAGCTCAACAGACTAAAGCGCCTGCTTAGGAAGGTACAGGGACCAGGTTCAATCCCTGGCCTTCCATGCTGGTGCTGGCCCCACCCTGCCACACCCCCTGGGTTGCCCTGAGACAGTAACTGAGACTGGGCATGATGGCACAAACATGTACCCCAGCACTTGGGAGGCTGAAAACAGGAGGATCACTGAAAATCCGATCTGTGCATTGAGACCCTGTAGCCCTTCTACTAAATACATTTAAAAAATTAGCAAATGTTGATGATCTCTATAAATTAGTTGACCCCAATACAATCAAATTTCTGAAAAAATTTCAAATTCTATTGATAATGCCCCAACTGAGCCATCTCCTCAGCCCCATTAGCCATGTACTCTTGATGTTATTCTCAAACTACAGAGATCTTTTTCTAAATGGAAAATTTTTAACTGGAATATAAAAAACATCTTTGCTTTTATTTCTGTAGCACAACTTGCCCATTTTTATTCAGGGCAAAGACCTCGATACACAAAACAAATTATAAATGATCCTCATTTAAATTAGTAACTTCAGAAACATTATGGCAAATCTCACAGGTACACTGCCTTGGCAGTAGAGGCCAGAAAGCACCATGTACCCTACCACTGTCATTTGTGGGGTGATGTGCAGAAATATGAAAGAAGACATTCCTCTTGTCTCAAGAATCTTTTGCTTTGGACCTGGTAACTTTGTGTTTTATAGGCCCAAGGTTCTGCCTAATGAGTTTGCTTATAATAGCTCCCTTGGCTATAAATTGTTGAGCAAAATGTGGTAAAGGAGGAACTTCATGATTGGAGTTCTTACTATGAATATAAATGAAGGAATGATCACCCTGGGCATGGCACTTCTCCAGGTCGGCAAACTGACTCAGAGATTTAATTATTGAGTTCTAAACTACTTTTAATGCATGCTATAGGTATAGTTCCTGAAATAAAGTCAAGCTATGGTCTATCTGAATACACAATTCTCCTTTAAATCTTGTTTTATAAATGTAGTGCAAAACAAATAGTGATATATGGAACAATTGAACCACAATGCAAATTTTCCTCTGTGTATGTGCACTTCTGTGAGAAGCAGTCGGCAAGTGCAAAAAGCTGAGCCCAGCTGAAGCAGCTGGATAACACAGAGCACACCCATCTCAGATGTCCCGGCTTCCTGAATTCCCCATACGTGTCAAGTTCACACCTCTATTTCCCTTCAGATTTCAGGCACTGCTCTTCCACTGGGTCACAAGCAGCAGCCCCTCGACACCTACGTCCACACATTTGATTATTTCCAAATTGAAGTATTTGTATTGTGCTTTTAACCATTTAACCTGTTAAAAATACTACGGTAAAATTAGGGTCCCTTTTTTTGTTTTGTTTCATGAGTCACTAAGGAAATTTTCAGTGTCATGCCTGCACTCCCGTTTCCCCCAGATGCCCCATGGCTTTATGGTGGAATTTTGCATTTTGTGACTTTTAGGAACATATTTAACATAATGCATTAAAGTGGAGCTGATGCAAAAGAGAAGCTTTTTGATTCCTCATTGGGCCTTCACTGGGCCTTCTGTTCAACCTATCTCATCAACCAACATATCTATACTCCAGCAAATTATCATAGCAAGAGAATCTGACCTGTCTGTCTAAAAATGTATTCCTTCCTAGCTGTGCCAGACTGTGCTAAGTCTTATGAAGCAAATTCTTTCCTTTTACCTACTACACACTTGCCCTGTATTGTTTCATAGATGAGGAAACTGCTGCAAAGAAAGAGTAAGAAACTTGCCCAGTGCTGCAGAGCTAGTATGTGGTGGAGCTGACATTTGAACACCAAGAATTGTATTTAAATTGTGGTCTATTTAATCTGTTTAACTTTTAACATAACAATTTAGCTTACATTTACAAAGCTCTTTTTGTTCAGTTTTGTACTGGATAGTTGCACCTACAGCCTTGCTCTAGCATTCTAGCACGGCACTCTCCATGATTGTTGTGGACTATAAATTGTCCACAGTCACCTATGTTGATTGAATGCTTTTTAGGATGGCTGTGCCAGGTGCTAGGGCTCTAACATTGAAGGTGACATGGATGTTGTCCTCAGAAACAATCCCCTGCTGGTAACAAGTGCACAGACAACTTAAGGCATCTGGTTAAGTGTCTGCTGAAGGTGTTAGAGTACTTTGAGAGCAGAGAAGGAACAGCATCTTAGACCAAGGAGTGAGGCTCAGAGGGGACGTTCAGTTAAATGTTGGAAAGTGGGCATTCCAAGGAGAGAAACCAAACATTCCAGGTCAGAGGTTAAACCACATGGTCTTTAAGAGAGCTACAAATGGCCAGAAAAAAGGCACAGGAGACCAGTGGGAGGGGTAGGCCTGGCTGAAAAGATACAAAAGATTGTGAATTTATCCTGAAGGCTTGGTGTGCTATTGAATAATTCAAGCACAAATATGTCATAAAATCGTTCCCATTCCTTGCCATAATATGGAAAGCATTCCTCCATTGGGGCATTTACTACAAATGCCTTAATTGTGAATACATCTTCCAGCACTTACTGTAAGTCTAAATTCTACATGGAAGCAATACAGGGAATTTCTGGAAAGAAAGCAAAATGGAGAAGAGACCAGTCTAGATGAGACATGAGTGAGAGGAGAGAGCAGATTGCTTGTAGGATTGATGGATGCTGGAGTTCAGGAAAGTGGTACAGGCTGGTTCCTGGCTCAGGTAGTGGAAGATGGTAGGGTTCAAGGCAGAACAGCCTTGAGGATTGTTCAGCAAGTGGTCCACCAAGGAGACCTGCATCTCATATCAAAGAAACATCTGTCTTTGGCACTGGCCCTGTGGGCTCCTGGGAAATAACCTCAGATCCTCGCTTGGCACACTCACCTGCTAGGAGTGCTTTTGTACAACTCAGGCCTTGGGTCATGCTCTACCTTTGCAACCAGGTAAGTTTATCATAACAGTGTGACTTATGGTGAATGTCTCTTGCCACCTGTGAGCTCCAGTCTGAGTAGCTGATGTCAGTCACCTAGATAGACTGCATACCTCCCTGCATACTGACCCCTAATAAAAACCCCAAACACCAAAAAAGCCTGGGAGAACTGCTGTCACAGTGCTTCACATATGTTGTCACACATTATTGTGGTTGTACTGGGAGAGGACCCCTGCAAGACTGCCTAGTGCATTATAGAGTATACCACTGTGTCTTCTTTCTTTGCTGACTAATCTGTGTCCTGCTGCTGTAACAGTTGATAGCCACAAACACAACAGTTCTCTGAATCATGATTGAGGATAGCTTGAGGACCTCAGATTGGGGTCATCAACCAATCTGGATATCCAGGGTATCTGAGACACACATTAATGTGTGTGGCAGGTAAATGGATATAAGAGGCTGGAGCTCAAAAGAGTGATCCAGGCTAGATGTGAAGACCTGAGGTAATACACCAAAGCTGTGAGATACATGAGGTCGCACAGGAGTGTGGACAGGAGACTTGGCTGCCCCCAGGATTTTAAAAGACATTTAAAGAGAGGGAAGCATTCATCATAGTGAACACATGAAAGCTGAGAGAAAATTTATTTTTGGCTGTGAGTTTACTTTGGTAAGAATTTGTACTTGGGGCAGCTTCTGGGTTTGTATTGAACTACCGTGTCCTTGTTTCAGAAATGGCAAGAGGAGCCCTGGAGAGCAAACGCTGTCCCAGACCCCTGGCTCCCGGCACACACCCGTGACTGGCTGTGACCTAGGCCAGGCCCGACCGCTCACAGCATCTGCACTTGCTCTTTACCCCCAGCATTGTCAACCTATGTGAGCTTCAATATAGCCACATTTAAAAAGGCAAAATTGAAAGGTGAGATTAATTTTGAATATAACATTAACATTTCAAACCACAACTCATAAAATTAACATCACTCCCCCTTTTTTTTTTAACTTAACACAAAGTATCTAAAGTCCAGGGTATTATTTATACCTCAGTTCAGACCAGGTGCCGTCCAAGTGCTCAACAGCCACATGAGGCTGGTGCAGTGGACAGGGTGGTTCTGTTTAGACAGAGAAAATATATTTTTAAAGAGAAGCATTCTGGGCTGGGGAACTAACTCAGCAGTCTAAGCACCTGTCTGGCAAGCACAGGAAACTGGGTTCATTCTCTGGTCCCGCATGTGCATTGGCTCCAGGACACAAGGAGCACTGAGCTGGCCCCCAGACCGGCTTGGCACACCTGTAATCCCAGCGCTGGAGAGGCAGGATCACTGCCAGTCTGAACTGTATACCAAGACCCTGTACCAAAAAGTAAATACAAGATTAAAAAAATACACATTTGAAGAGGGAAGCATCTTATTTCTTCCAAGTAGAGTCAATTGATTTTCTGGCATTGTTTACAGAGATATATTTTCTCATTTAATTCTTTCTCTTTTCTGTTGAAGTACTCAGCATATTATTTGATCTGTGATGAAGAGGGAAACTGAAACATAAACACATTATTCTTAAGGAAATTGGTTTGATAGAAGTCACTAGAATAATGACCACGTGAGGTGCGGTGTGTCCTAAGATGTGCAAACACAAAGAGCATTAAGGAATCTTTCAAGGCTAAGTGGAGCTGCCTGTGCCCCTGGCCCGGTGCCCTTAGCGTGATTAACCCTCTACTTCTCTCCGTGCACCTGATGCTGTTGGCCGCTTTCCTTCCCTGAGAGCTCACAGTAATCCCTTTTGTACTGCTGAAGAATAAATTACCACCCATCGGAGGCCTACAACACACATTTATTATGTCACAATTCCTGCGGGTCAGCAGCCCAAATACAGTGTAGTTGGGCCCACTGCTAGGGGAGGGGGACAGCCTCACACGTTTGCATGAATGTTTACTAATAATTTTCCTATTGGAGAATAGTGATTTTCAAGCATTGGGGAGTATCTTTGCCCATTTGCTTATGTGTTTGCTTAAGATAAATTGGAATTGTGACATCATCAGGTAAGACAGATTTTTAAGACTTTTGTTGCATTGCCAAGTGATCCCTAAAGAATGTCAGGAATTCACATTCCCACTAGCACTGGATGAGGGAGCTTATTTGACATTTTTAATATTGTTATTACATTTGCTAATTTTATAAATAATAAAAGCTTGCGTTGTAATTTTAGTTTGAATTCTTCAGTAAACATTAGCAGGTCTACAGAAGTTAATTTCCCAAACTACTTAATGTTTGAAAATGAAGATGATTGTTCCTGCTCAGAAAAATTTGGATCCTGGGCCTCAGCTCAAAAAGTTAGGATAAAATATCCCCACTATAATATTGATACTAATACGATCAAATATTACCACTACTAAGCCGTCACACTAACATTTAACCAGAGAAATCGGGATCTCACTCCACTTTCTCCTGAGCACTCACACAACTGACAGTGTTAAGTCTATGAAAATGAAGGGGTACCAGTGGCAGCAAGGCTCAGTAACAAATAACTATGCCGTTATTACAAAATAAGTTTAAAGACATTTAGTTCTTTCTCTGGGTACCTTTTTCTCCACACATTTTTATTGCCACTACTTCATAACACATCTTAGTAGATTATACTTAAAATTATACTAAATTAGTGTTTTCCCCATATCTTTGAAAATACTTCCACATGTAACTTTAATGTCGATCAGTCATACATTTTACTTCTTCAGTAACCTCAAATTTGTCTTTGGCCCCCTCCCCTCTTTTTTTTTGGCGGAACCAGGGATTGAACTCAGGTCCTTGCGCTTGCCAGGGAAGCTCTTATTTCACTGAACCATCTCCCTGGACCCTGGTCCTTTGAATAGCTGTTATTTATTTCAAGTTGTGGGATGGTCTGCTGTGAGTGTATGCTAGTTTAATCTTTCCTAGCTATCAGTAATACCTGCTGACTTATCAAGACCCAAAGCAAAAAATCAAAATCACTTGTCTTGTTTTTTTATTTAGTATAGAGATTGATGCTTTCCCCAGTCGCCCAATTCTTTCAGTAATTTGTTCTTACTGAAAAAATTATTTTCTTAAATAAGGTCACTTCCTTGGGACACATTGCTTCAGCTACAACATTTAATACATTTAATTAACTCACAACTATACATTTAACTAACAGGCAGCAAATAGTGTTTATTTGGCTGACAAATGAAAACTATTTGGGCTGGCCAAATAGCTCAGTGGATTAAAGCACCTG